>JAZGTH010000249.1:0-43944 GCA_036877525.1 Chromobotia macracanthus | reverse complement strand
AAGTCAGGATTCCAGCCTCATGACAAACAATGGTACAGTCCAGGGAAAAAAGGAGTCAGGATTTCAGTCCCATGGAAAACAATGGTGGAGTCCAGAGTAAAAAAGGAGTAAGGATTCCAGCCTCCTGACAAACAATGGTACAGTCCAGGCTAAAAACGAGTCAGGATTCCAGCCTCATGGCAAACATTGCTACAGTCCAGGGTAAAAAGGAGTCAGGATTTCAGTCTCAGTCTCATGGTAAACACCTAGTGCAACCACCCTGTTGCACTAGGTGGGATTCGAACCCTGATCCTAGCATGGCAGGCAACAGTTCTACCACTGTACCACCAATTCCTTTGTACACTAGGCTTTCTCGTTGCCATCACCTTGCCCCTCTGAACTTTTCAAACCATGGAATTAAAAAGCACATAGCAAACGAAGATCAAGAGACATGCTGAAGAGTTAAAAATGCCAGTAAAGAAACACTGATCACAAAAGACAGACATACAAACTCAAGGCAAAAAATGGTAGAGTCCAGGCTAAAAACAAGTCAGGATTCCAGCATCATGACAAACAATGGTACAGTCCAGGGAAAAAAAAAGTCAGGATTCCAGCCTCATGACAAACAATGGTACAGTCCAGGGAAAAACAAGTCAGGATATCAGCCTCATAGTAAAAAAATGGTAGAGTCCAGGGTAAAAAAGGAGTCAGGATTCCAACCTCATGACAAACAATGGTACCGTCCAGGCAAAAAAGGAGTCAGGATTCCAACCTCATGACAAACAATGGTAGAGTCCAGAGTAAAAACAAATCAGGATTCCAGCATCATGACAAACAATGGTACAGTCCAGAGTAAAACAAGTCAGGATTCCAGCCTCATGACAAACAATGGTACAGTACAGGTTAAAAAGGAGCCAGGATTCCAGCATCATGACAAACAATGGTACAGTCCAGAGTAAAAACAAGTCAGGATTCCAGCCTCATGACAAACAATGGTACAGTCCAGGGTAAAATCAAGTCAGGATTCCAGCCTCATGAAAAACAATGGTACAGTCCAGGGTTAAAACAAGTCAGGATTCCAGCCTCATGACAAACAATGGTACAGTCCAGGGAAAAAAGGAGTCAGGATTTCAGTCCCATGGAAAACAATGGTGGAGTCCAGAGAAAAAAAGGAGTAAGGATTCCAGCCTCCTGACAAACAATGGTACAGTCCAGGCTAAAAACGAGTCAGGATTCCAGCCTCATGGCAAACATTGGTACAGTCCAGGGTAAAAAGGAGTCAGGATTTCAGTCTCAGTCTCATGGTAAACACCTAGTGCAACCACCCTGTTGCACTAGGTGGGATTCGAACCCTGAACCTATTGCATGGCAGGCAACAGTTCTACCACTGTACCACCAATTCCTTTATACACTAGGCATTCTCGTTGCCATCACCTTGCCCCTCTGAACTTTTCAAACCATGGAATTAAAAAGCACATAGCAAACGAAGATCAAGAGACATGCTGAAGAGTTAAAAATGCCAGTAAAGAAACACTGATCACAAAAGACAGACATACAAACTCAAGGCAAAAAAATGGTAGAGTCCAGGCTAAAAACAAGTCAGGATTCCAGCATCATGACAAACAATGGTACAGTCCAGGGAAAACTCAAGTTAGGATTCCAGTCTCATGACAAACAATGGTACAGTCCAGGGTTAAAACAAGTCAGGATTCCAGCATCATGACAAACAATGGTACAGTCCAGGGAAAAAGCAAGTTAGGATTCCAGTCTCATGACAAACAATGGTACAGTCCAGGGTTAAAACAAGTCAGGATTCCAGCATCATAACAAACATTGGTACAGTCCAGGGAAATGTCAAGTCAGGATTCCAGTCTCATGACAAACAATGGTGCAGTCCAGGGTTAAAACAAGTCAGGATTCCAGCCTCATGACAAACAATGGTACAGTCCAGGGAAAAAAGGAGTCAGGATTTCAGTCCCATGGAAAACAATGGTGGAGTCCAGAGTAAAAAAGGAGTAAGGATTCCAGCCTCATGGCAAACATTGGTACAGTCCAGGGTAAAAAGGAGTCAGGATTTCAGTCTCAGTCTCATGGTAAACACCTAGTGCAACCACCCTGTTGCACTAGGTGGGATTCGAACCTGATCCTACTGCATGGCAGGCAACAGTTCTACCACTGTACCACCAATTCCTTTGTACTCTAGGCATTCTGGTTGCCATCACCTTGCCCCTCTGAACTTTCAAACCATGGAATTAAAAGCACATAGCAAACGAAGATCAAGAGACATGCTGAAGAGTTAAAAATGCCAGTAAAGAAACACTGATCACAAAAGACAAGACATACAAACTCAAGGCAAAAAAATGGTAGAGTCCAGGCCAAAAACAAGTCAGGATTCCAGCATCATGACAAACAATGGTACAGTCCAGGGGAAAAAAAAGTCAGAATTCCAGCCTAATGACAAACAATGGTACAGTCCAGGGAAAAACAAGTCAGGATATCAGCCTCATAGTAAAAAATGGTAGAGTCCAGGGTAAAAAGGAGTCAGGATTCCAACCTCATGACAAACAATGGTACCGTCCAGGCAAAAAGGTGTCAGGATTCCAGCATCATGACAAACAATGGTGCAGTCCAGGGTTAAAACAAGTCAGGATTCCAGCCTCATGACAAACAATGGTACAGTCCAGAGTAAAAACATGTCAGGATTTCAGCCTCATGACAAACAATGGTACAGTCCAGGGTAAAATCAAGTCAGGATTCCAGCCTCATGAAAAACAATGGTGCAGTCCAGGGTTAAAACAAGTCAGGATTCCAGCCTCATGACAAACAATGGTACAGTCCAGGGAAAAAAGGAGTCAGGATTTCAGTCCCATGGAAAACAAAGGTGGAGTCCAGAGTAAAAAAGTAGTAAGGATTCCAGCCTCCTGACAAACAATGGTACAGTCCAGGCTAAAAACGAGTCAGGATTCCAGCCTCATGGCAAACATTGGTACAGTCCAGGGTAAAAAGGAGTCAGGATTTCAGTCTCAGTCTCATGGTAAACACCTAGTGCAACCACCCTGTTGCACTAGGTGGGATTCGAACCCTGAACCTATTGCATGGCAGGCAACAGTTCTACCACTGTACCACCAATTCCTTTATACACTAGGCGTTCTCGTTGCCATCACCTTGCCCCTCTGAACTTTTCAAACCATGGAATTAAAAAGCACATAGCAAACGAAGATCAAGAGACATGCTGAAGAGTTAAAAATGCCAGTAAAGAAACACTGATCACAAAAGACAGACATACAAACTCAAGGCAAAAAAATGGTAGAGTCCAGGCTAAAAACAAGTCAGGATTCCAGCATCATGACAAACAATGGTACAGTCCAGGGAAAAGTCAAGTTAGGATTCCAGTCTCATGACAAACAATGGTACAGTCCATGGTTAAAACATGTCAGGACTCCAGCATCATGACAAAAAAATGGTACAGTCCAGGGTAAAAAAGAGTCAGGATTCCAGCCTCATGACAAACAATGGTACAGTCCAGGTTAAAAAGGAGTCAGGATTCCAGCATCATGACAAACAATGGTACAGTCCAGAGTAAAAACAAGTCAGGATTCCAGCCTCATGACAAACAATGGTACAGTCCAGGGAAAAGTCAAGTCAGGATTCAAGTCTCATGACAAACAATGGTACAGTCCATGGTTAAAACAAGTCAGGATTCCAGCATCATGACAAAAAATGGTACAGTCCAGGGTAAAAAAGAGTCAGGATTCCAACCTAATGACAAACAATGGTACAGTCCAGAGTAAAAACAAGTCAGGATTCCAGCCTCATGACAAACAATGGTACAGTCCAGGGAAATGTCAAGTCAGGATTCCAGTCTCATGTCAAACAATGGTACAGTCCATGGTTAAAACAAGTCAGGATTCCAGCATCATGATAAAAAAATGGTACAGTCCAGGGTAAAATCAAGTCAGGATTCCAGCCTCATGACAAACAATGGTACAGTCCAGAGTAAAAACATGTCAGGATTTCAGCCTCATGACAAACAATGGTACAGTCCAGGGTAAAATCAAGTCAGGATTCCAGCCTCATGAAAAACAATGGTGCAGTCCAGGGTTAAAACAAGTCAGGATTCCAGCCTCATGACAAACAATGGTACAGTCCAGGGAAAAAAGGAGTCAGGATTTCAGTCCCATGGAAAACAATGGTGGAGTCCAGAGTAAAAAAGTAGTAAGGATTCCAGCCTCCTGACAAACAATGGTACAGTCCAGGCTAAAAACGAGTCAGGATTCCAGCCTCATGGCAAACATTGGTACAGTCCAGGGTAAAAAGGAGTCAGGATTTCAGTCTCAGTCTCATGGTAAACACCTAGTGCAACCACCCTGTTGCACTAGGTGGGATTCGAACCCTGAACCTATTGCATGGCAGGCAACAGTTCTACCACTGTACCACCAATTCCTTTATACACTAGGCATTCTCGTTGCCATCACCTTGCCCCTCTGAACTTTTCAAACCATGGAATTAAAAAGCACATAGCAAACGAAGATCAAGAGACATGCTGAAGAGTTAAAAATGCCAGTAAAGAAACACTGATCACAAAAGACAGACATACAAACTCAAGGCAAAAAAATGGTAGAGTCCAGGCTAAAAACAAGTCAGGATTCCAGCATCATGACAAACAATGGTATAGTCCAGGGAAAAGTCAAGTTAGGATTCCAGTCTCATGACAAACAATGGTACAGTCCATGGTTAAAACAAGTCAGGATTCCAGCATCATGACAAAAAAATGGTACAGTCCAGGGTAAAAAAGAGTCAGGATTCCAGCCTCATGACAAACAATGGTACAGTCCAGAGTAAAAACAAGTCAGGATTCCAGCCTCATGACAAACAATGGTACAGTCCAGAGTAAAAACAAGTCAGGATTCCAGCCTCATGACAAACAATGGTACAGTCCAGGGAAAAGTCAAGTCAGGATTCCAGTCTCATGACAAACAATGGTACAGTCCATGGTTAAAACAAGTCAGGATTCCAGCATCATGACAAAAAAATGGTACAGTCCAGGGTAAAAAAGAGTCAGGATTCCATCCTCATGACAAACAATGGTACAGTCCACGTTAAAAAGGAGTCAGGATTCCAGCATCATGACAAACAATGGTACAGTCCAGAGTAAAAACAAGTCAGGATTCCAGCCTCATGACAAACAATGGTACAGTCCAGGGAAAAGTCAAGTCAGGATTCCAGTCTCATGACAAACAATGGTACAGTCCATGGTTAAAACAAGTCAGGATTCCAGCATCATGACAAAAAAATGGTACAGTCCAGGGTAAAAAAGAGTCAGGATTCCAACCTAGTGACAAACAATGGTATAGTCCAGAGTAAAAACAAGTCAGGATTCCAGCCTCAAGACAAACAATGGTACAGTCCAGGGAAATGTCAAGTCAGGATTCCAGTCTCATGTCAAACAATGGTACAGTCCATGGTTAAAACAAGTCAGGATTCCAGCCTCATGACAAACAATGGTACAGTCCAGAGTAAAAACAAGTCAGGATTCCAGCCTCATGACAAACAATGATACAGTCCAGGGTAAAATCAAGTCAGGATTCCAGCCTCATGAAAAACAATGGTGCAGTCCAGGGTTAAAACAAGTCAGGATTCCAGCCTCATGACAAACAATGGTACAGTCCAGGGAAAAAAGGAGTCAGGATTTCAGTCCCATGGAAAACAATGGTGGAGTCCAGAGTAAAAAAGGAGTAAGGATTCCAGCCTCCTGACAAACAATGGTACAGTCCAGGCTAAAAACGAGTCAGGATTCCAGCCTCATGGCAAACATTGCTACAGTCCAGGGTAAAAGGAGTCAGGATTTCAGTCTCAGTCTCATGGTAAACACCTAGTGCAACCACCCTGTTGCACTAGGTGGGATTCAAACCCTGAACCTATTGCATGGCAGGCAACAGTTCTACCACTGTACCACCAATTCCTTTATACACTAGGCATTCTCGTTGCCATCACCTTGCCCCTCTGAACTTTTCAAACCATGGAATTAAAAAGCATATAGCAAACGAAGATCAAGAGACATGCTGAAGAGTTAAAAATGCCAGTAAAGAAACACTGATCACAAAAGACAGACATACAAACTCAAGGCAAAAAAATGGTAGAGTCCAGGCTAAAAACAAGTCAGGATTCCAGCATCATGACAAACAATGGTACAGTCCAGGGAAAAGTCAAGTTAGGATTCCAGTCTCATGACAAACAATGGTACAGTCCAGGGTTAAAACAAGTCAGGATTCCAGCATCATAACAAACATTGGTACAGTCCAGGGTAAAAACAAGTCAGGATTCCAGCCTCATGACAAACAATGGTACAGTCCAGAGTAAAAACAAGTCAGGATTCCAGCCTCATGAAAAACAATGGTACAGTCCAGGGTAAAATCAAGTCAGGATTCCAGCCTCATGAAAAACAATGGTGCAGTCCAGGGTTAAAACAAGTCAGGATTCCAGCCTCATGACAAACAATGGTACAGTCCAGGGAAAAAAGGAGTCAGGATTTCAGTCCCATGGAAAACAATGGTGGAGTCCAGAGTAAAAAAGGAGTAAGGATTCCAGCCTCCTGACAAACAATGGTACAGTCCAGGCTAAAAACGAGTCAGGATTCCAGCCTCATGGCAAACATTGGTACAGTCCAGGGTAAAAAGGAGTCAGCATTTCAGTCTCAGTCTCAGTCTCATGGTAAACACCTAGTGCAACCACCCTGTTGCACTAGGTGGGATTTGAACCCTGAACCTATTGCATGGCAGGCAACAGTTCTACCACTGTACCACCAATTCCGTTATACACTAGGCATTCTCGTTGCCATCACCTTGCCCCTCTGAACTTTTCAAACCATGGAATTAAAAAGCACATAGCAAACGGAGATCAAGAGACATGCTGAAGAGTTAAAAATGCCAGTAAAGAAACACTGATCACAAAAGACAGACATACAAACTCAAGGCAAAAAAATGGTAGAGTCCAGGCTAAAAACAAGTCAGGATTCCAGCATCATGACAAACAATGGTACAGTCCAGGGAAAAAAAAAGTCAGATTTCCAGCCTCATGACAAACAATGGTACAGTCCAGGGAAAAACAAGTCAGGATATCAGCCTCATAGTAAAAAAATGGTAGAGTCCAGGGTAAAAAAGGAGTCAGGATTCCAACCTCATGACAAACAATGGTACCGTCCAGGGAAAAAAGGAGTCAGGATTTCAGTCCCATGGAAAACAATGGTGGAGTCCAGAGTAAAAAAGGAGTAAGGATTCCAGCCTCCTGACAAACAATGGTACAGTCCAGGCTAAAAACGAGTCAGGATTCCAGCCTCATGGCAAACATTGGTACAGTCCAGGGTAAAAAGGAGTCAGCATTTCTGTCTCAGTCTCATGGTAAACACCTAGTGCAACCACCCTGTTGCACTAGGTGGGATTTGAACCCTGAACCTATTGCATGGCAGGCAACAGTTCTACCACTGTACCACCAATTCCGTTATACACTAGGCATTCTCGTTGCCATCACCTTGCCCCTCTGAACTTTTCAAACCATGGAATTAAAAAGCACATAGCAAACGAAGATCAAGAGACATGCTGAAGAGTTAAAAATGCCAGTAAAGAAACACTGATCACAAAAAAAAGACATACAAACTCAAGGCAAAAAAATGGTAGAGTCCAGGCTAAAAACAAGTCAGGATTCCAGCATCATGACAAACAATGGTACAGTCCAGGGAAAAAAAAAGTCAGATTTCCAGCCTCATGACAAACAATGGTACAGTCCAGGGAAAAACAAGTCAGGATATCAGCCTCATAGTAAAAAAATGGTAGAGTCCAGGGTAAAAAAGGAGTCAGGATTCCAACCTCATGACAAACAATGGTACCGTCCAGGCAAAAAGGAGTCAGGATTCCAACCACATGACAAACAATGGTACAGTCCAGAGTAAAAACAAGTCAGGATTCCAGCCTCATGACAAACAATGGTACAGTCCAGGTTAAAAAGGAGCCAGGATTCCAGCATCATGACAAACAATGGTACAGTCCAGAGTAAAAACAAGTCAGGATTCCAGACTCATGACAAACAATGGTACAGTCCAGGGAAAAGTCAAGTCAGGATTCCAGTCTCATGACAAACAATGGTACAGTCCATGATTAAAAAAAGTCAGGATTCCAGCATCATGACAAAAAAATGGTACAGTCCAGGTTAAAAGGAGTCAGGATTCCAGCATCATGACAAACAATGGTACAGTCCAGAGTAAAAACAAGTCAGGATTCCAGCCTCATGACAAACAATGGTACAGTCCAGGGAAAATTCAAGTCAGGATTCCAGTCTCATGACAAACAATGGTACAGTCCATGGTTAAAACAAGTCAGGATTCCAGCATCATGACAAGAAAATGGTACAGTCCAGGGTAAAAAAGAGTCAGGATTCCAACCTAATGACAAACAATGGTACAGTCCAGGGAAATGTCAAGTCAGGATTCCAGTCTCATTTCAAACAATGGTACAGTCCATGGTTAAAACAAGTCAGGATTCCAGCATCATGATAAAAAAATGGTACAGTCCAGGGTAAAATCAAGTCAGGATTCCAGCCTCATGACAAACAATGGTACAGTCCAGAGTAAAAACAAGTCAGGATTCCAGCCTCATGACAAACAATGATACAGTCCAGGGTAAAATCAAGTCAGGATTCCAGCCTCATGAAAAACAATGGTGCAGTCCAGGGTTAAAACAAGTCAGGATTCCAGCCTCATGACAAACAATGGTACAGTCCAGGGAAAAAAAGGAGTCAGGATTTCAGTCCCATGGAAAACAATGGTGGAGTCCAGAGTAAAAAAGGAGTAAGGATTCCAGCCTCCTGACAAACAATGGTACAGTCCAGGCTAAAAACGAGTCAGGATTCCAGCCTCATGGCAAACATTGCTACAGTCTAGGGTAAAAAGAAGTCAGGATTTCAGTCTCAGTCTCAGTCTCATGGTAAACACCTAGTGCAACCACCCTGTTGCACTAGGTGGGATTCAAACCCTGAACCTATTGCATGGCAGGCAACAGTTCTACCACTGTACCACCAATTCCTTTATACACCAGGCATTCTCGTTGCCATCACCTTGCCCCCTCTGAACTTTTCAAACCATGGAATTAAAAAGCATATAGCAAACGAAGATCAAGAGACATGCTGAAGAGTTAAAAATGCCAGTAAAGAAACACTGATCACAAAAGACAGACATACAAACTCAAGGCAAAAAAATGGTAGAGTCCAGGCTAAAAACAAGTCAGGATTCCAGCATCATGACAAACAATGGTACAGTCCAGGGAAAAGTCAAGTTAGGATTCCAGTCTCATGACAAACAATGGTACAGTCCAGGGTTAAAACAAGTCAGGATTCCAGCATCATAACAAACATTGGTACAGTCCAGGGTAAAAACAAGTCAGGATTCCAGCCTCATGACAAACAATGGTACAGTCCAGAGTAAAAACAAGTCAGGATTCCAGCCTCATGACAAACAATGGTACAGTCCAGGGTAAAATTAAGTCAGGATTCCAGCCTCATGACAAACAATGGTACAGTCCAGGGAAAAAAGGAGTCAGGATTTCAGTCCCATGGAAAACAATGGTGGAGTCCAGAGTAAAAAAGGAGTAAGGATTCCAGCCTCATGACAAACAATGGTACAGTCCAGGCTAAAAACAAGTCAGGATTCCAGCATCATGACAAACAATGGTACAGTCCAGGGAAAAGTCAAGTCAGGATTCCAGTCTCATGACAAACAATTGTACAGTCCAGGGTTAAAACAAGTGAGGATTCCAGCATCATAACAAACATTGGTACAGTCCAGGCTAAAAACAAGTCAGGATTCCAGCATCATGACAAACAATGGTACAGTCCAGGGAAAAAAAAAGTCAGATTTCCAGCCTCATGACAAACAATGGTACAGTCCAGGGAAAAACAAGTCAGGATATCAGCCTCATAGTAAAAAAAATGGTAGAGTCCAGGGTAAAAAAGGAGTCAGGATTCCAACCTCATGACAAACAATGGTACCGTCCAGGCAAAAAGGAGTCAGGATTCCAACCACATGACAAACAATGGTACAGTCCAGAGTAAAAACAAGTCAGGATTCCAGCCTCATGACAAACAATGGTACAGTCCAGGTTAAAAAGGAGCCAGGATTCCAGCATCATGACAAACAATGGTACAGTCCAGAGTAAAAACAAGTCAGGATTCCAGACTCATGACAAACAATGGTACAGTCCAGGGAAAAGTCAAGTCAGGATTCCAGTCTCATGACAAACAATGGTACAGTCCATGATTAAAACAAGTCAGGATTCCAGCATCATGACAAAAAAATGGTACAGTCCAGGGTAAAAAAGAGTCAGGATTCCAGCCTCATGACAAACAATGGTACAGTCCAGGTTAAAAGGAGTCAGGATTCCAGCATCATGACAAACAATGGTACAGTCCAGAGTAAAAACAAGTCAGGATTCCAGCCTCATGACAAACAATGGTACAGTCCAGGGAAAATTCAAGTCAGGATTCCAGTCTCATGACAAACAATGGTACAGTCCATGGTTAAAACAAGTCAGGATTCCAGCATCATAACAAACATTGGTACAGTCCAGGGTAAAAACAAGTCAGGATTCCAGCCTCATGACAAACAATGGTACAGTCCAGAGTAAAAACAAGTCAGGATTCCAGACTCATGACAAACAATGGTACAGTCCAGGGTAAAATTAAGTCAGGATTCCAGCCTCATGACAAACAATGGTACAGTCCAGGGAAAAAAGGAGTCAGGATTTCAGTCCCATGGAAAACAATGGTGGAGTCCAGAGTAAAAAAGGAGTAAGGATTCCAGCCTCCTGACAAACAATGGTACAGTCCAGGCTAAAAACAAGTCAGGATTCCAGCATCATGACAAACAATGGTACAGTCCAGGGAAAAGTCAAGTCAGGATTCCAGTCTCATGACAAACAATTGTACAGTCCAGGGTTAAAACAAGTGAGGATTCCAGCATCATAACAAACATTGGTACAGTCCAGGCTAAAAACAAGTCAGGATTCCAGCATCATGACAAACAATGGTACAGTCCAGGGAAAAAAAAAGTCAGATTTCCAGCCTCATGACAAACAATGGTACAGTCCAGGAAAAAACAAGTCAGGATATCAGCCTCATAGTAAAAAAAATGGTAGAGTCCAGGGTAAAAAAGGAGTCAGGATTCCAACCTCATGACAAACAATGGTACCGTCCAGGCAAAAAGGAGTCAGGATTCCAACCACATGACAAACAATGGTACAGTCCAGAGTAAAAACAAGTCAGGATTCCAGCCTCATGACAAACAATGGTACAGTCCAGGTTAAAAAGGAGCCAGGATTCCAGCATCATGACAAACAATGGTACAGTCCAGAGTAAAAACAAGTCAGGATTCCAGACTCATGACAAACAATGGTACAGTCCAGGGAAAAGTCAAGTCAGGATTCCAGTCTCATGACAAACAATGGTACAGTCCATGATTAAAACAAGTCAGGATTCCAGCATCATGACAAAAAAATGGTACAGTCCAGGGTAAAAAGAGTCAGGATTCCAGCCTCATGACAAACAATGGTACAGTCCAGGTTAAAAGGAGTCAGGATTCCAGCATCATGACAAACAATGGTACAGTCCAGAGTAAAAACAAGTCAGGATTCCAGCCTCATGACAAACAATGGTACAGTCCAGGGAAAATTCAAGTCAGGATTCCAGTCTCATGACAAACAATGGTACAGTCCATGGTTAAAACAAGTCAGGATTCCAGCATCATGACAAGAAAATGGTACAGTCCAGGGTAAAAAAGAGTCAGGATTCCAACCTAATGACAAACAATGGTACAGTCCAGGGAAATGTCAAGTCAGGATTCCAGTCTCATGTCAAACAATGGTACAGTCCATGGTTAAAACAAGTCAGGATTCCAGCATCATGATAAAAAAATGGTACAGTCCAGGGTAAAATCAAGTCAGGATTCCAGCCTCATGACAAACAATGGTACAGTCCAGAGTAAAAACAAGTCAGGATTCCAGCCTCATGACAAACAATGATACAGTCCAGGGTAAAATCAAGTCAGGATTCCAGCCTCATGAAAAACAATGGTGCAGTCCAGGGTTAAAACAAGTCAGGATTCCAGCCTCATGACAAACAATGGTACAGTCCAGGGAAAAAAGGAGTCAGGATTTCAGTCCCATGGAAAACAATGGTGGAGTCCAGAGTAAAAAAGGAGTAAGGATTCCAGCCTCCTGACAAACAATGGTACAGTCCAGGCTAAAAACGAGTCAGGATTCCAGCCTCATGGCAAACATTGCTACAGTCTAGGGTAAAAAGAAGTCAGGATTTCAGTCTCAGTCTCAGTCTCATGGTAAACACCTAGTGCAACCACCCTGTTGCACTAGGTGGGATTCGAATCCTGAACCTATTGCATGGCAGGCAACAGTTCTACCACTGTACCACCAATTCCTTTATACACTAGGCATTCTCGTTGCCATCACCTTGCCCCTCTGAACTTTTCAAACCATGGAATTAAAAAGCATATAGCAAACGAAGATCAAGAGACATGCTGAAGAGTTAAAAATGCCAGTAAAGAAACACTGATCACAAAAGACAGACATACAAACTCAAGGCAAAAAAATGGTAGAGTCCAGGCTAAAAACAAGTCAGGATTCCAGCATCATGACAAACAATGGTACAGTCCAGGGAAAAGTCAAGTTAGGATTCCAGTCTCATGACAAACAATGGTACAGTCCAGGGTTAAAACAAGTCAGGATTCCAGCCTCATGACAAACAATGGTACAGTCCAGAGTAAAAACAAGTCAGGATTCCAGCCTCATGACAAACAATGGTACAGTCAAGGGTAAAATTAAGTCAGGATTCCAGCCTCATGAAAAACAATGGTGCAGTCCAGGGTTAAAACAAGTCAGGATTCCAGCCTCATGACAAACAATGGTACAGTCCAGGGGGAAAAAAAATCAGAATTCCAGCCTCATGACAAACAATGGTACAGTCCAGGGACAAACAAGTCAGGATATCAGCCTCATAGTAAAAAAATGGTAGAGTCCAGGGTAAAAAAGGAGTCAGGATTCCAACCTCATGACAAACAATGGTACCGTCCAGGCAAAAAGGAGTCAGGATTCCAACCACATGACAAACAATGGTACAGTCCAGGGAAAAGTCAAGTCTGGAATCCAGTCTCATGACAAACAAATGGTACAGTCCAGGGAAAAACAAGTCAGGATATCAGCCTCATAGTAAACAATGGTAGAGTCCAGGGAAAACAGGAGTCAGGATTCCAGCATCATGACAAACAATGGTACAGTCCAGAGTAAAAACAAGTCAGGATTCCAGCCTCATGACAAACAATGGTACAGTCCAGGGAAAAGTCAAGTCAGGATTCCAGCATCATGACAAACAATGGTACAGTCCAGGGAAATGTCAAGTTAGGATTCCAGTCACATTACAAACAATGGTACAGTCCAGGGGTTAAAACAAGTCAGGATTCCAGCATCATAACAAACATTGGTACAGTCCAGGGTAAAAACAAGTCAGGAATCCAGCCTCATGACAAACAATGGTACAGTCCAGAGTAAAAACAAGTCAGGATTCCAGCCTCATGACAAACAATGGTACAGTCCAGGGAAAAGTCAAGTCTGGAATCCAGTCTCATGACAAACAATTGTATAGTCCAGGGTTAAAACAAGTCAGGATTCCAGCATCATGACAAAAAAATGGTACAGTCCAGGGAAAAACAAGTCAGGATATCAGCCTCATAGTAAACAATGGTAGAGTCCAGGGAAAACAGGAGTCAGGATTCCAGCATCATGACAAACAATGGTACAGTCCAGAGTAAAAACAAGTCAGGATTCCAGCCTCATGACAAACAATGGTACAGTCCAGGGATAAGTGAAGTCAGGATTCCAGCCTCATGACAAACAATGGTACAGTCCAGGGTAAAATCAAGTCAGGATTCCAGCCTCATGACAAACAATGGTGCAGTCCAGGGTAAAAACAAGTCAGGATTCCAGCCTCATGAAAAACAATAGTGCAGTCCAGGGTTAAAACAAGTCAGGATTCCAGCCTCATGACAAACAATGGTACAGTCCAGGGAAAAAAAGGAGTCAGGATTTCAGTCCCATGGAAAACAATGGTGGAGTCCAGAGTAAAAAAGGAGTAAGGATTCCAGCCTCATGACAAACAATGGTACAGTCCAGGCTAAAAACAAGTCAGGATTCCAGCATCATGACAAACAATGGTACAGTCCAGGGAAATGTCAAGTCAGGATTCCAGTCTCATGACAAATAATTGTACAGTCCAGGGTTAAAACAAGTGAGGATTCCAGCATCATAACAAACATTGGTACAGTCCAGGCTAAAAACAAGTCAGGATTCCAGCATCATGACAAACAATGGTACAGTCCAGGGGAAAAAAAAGTCAGAATTCCACCCTCATGACAAACAATGGTACAGTCCAGGAAAAAACAAGTCAGGATATCAGCCTCATAGTTAAAAATGGTAGAGTCCAGGGTAAAAAAGGAGTCAGGATTCCAGAAATATGACAAACAATGGTACAGTCCAGGGAAAAAACAAGTCAGAATTCCAGCCTCATGACAAACAATGGTACAGTCCAGGGAAAAACAAGTCAGGATATCAGCCTCATAGTAAAAAAATTGTAGAGTCCAGGGTAAAAAAGGAGTCAGGATTCCAACCTCATGACAAACAATGGTACAGTGCAGGCAAAAAGGAGTCAGGATTCCAACCACATGACAAACAATGGTAGAGTCCAGACTAAAAACAAATCAGGATTCCAGCATCATGACAAACAATGGTACAGTCCAGAGTAAAAACAAGTCAGGATTCCAGCCTCATGACAAACAATGGTACAGTCCAGGGAAAAGTCAAGTCAGGATTCCAGCATCATGACAAAAAAATGGTACAGTCCAAAGTAAAAAAGTGTCAGGATTCCAACCTCATGACAAACAATGGTACAGTCCAGGCTAAAAACAAGTCAGGATTCCAGCATCATGACAAACAATGGTACAGTCCAGAGTAAAAACAAGTCAGGATTCCAGCCTCATGACAAACAATGGTACAGTCCAGGGAAAAGTCAAGTCCGGATTCCAGTCTCATGACAAACAATGGTACAGTCCAGGGAAAAACAAGTCAGAATATCAGCCTCATAGTAAACAATGGTAGAGTCCAGGGAAAACAGGTGTCAGGATTCCAGCATCATGACAAACAATGGTACAGTTCAGAGTAAAAACAAGTCAGTACTCCAGCCTCATGACAAAAAATGGTACAGTCCAGGCTAAAAACAAGTCAGGATTCCAGCCTCATGACAAACAATGGTACAGTCCAGGGTAAAATCAAGTCAGGATTCCAGCATCATGACAAACAATGGTACAGTCCAGGGTTAAAACAAGTCAGGATTCCAGCATCATAACAAACATTGGTACAGTCCAGGGTAAAAACAAGTCAGGATTCCAGCCTCATGACAAACAATGGTACAGTCCAGGGTAAAATCAAGTCAGGATTCCAGCCTCATGAAAAACAATGGTGCAGTCCAGGGTTAAAACAAGTCAGGATTCCAGCCTCATGAAAAACAATGGTGCAGTCCAGGGTTAAAACAAGTCAGGATTCCAGCCTCATGACAAACAATGGTACAGTCCAGGGTAAAAAGGAGTCAGGATTTCAGTCCCATGGAAAACAATGGTGGAGTCCAGAGTAAAAAAGGAGTAAGGATTCCATCCTCCTGACAAACAATGGTACAGTCCAGGCTAAAAACGAGTCAGGATTCCAGCATCATAACAAAAAAATGGTACAGTCCAGGGTAAAAAAGAGTCAGGATTCCAGCCTCATGACAAACAATGGTACAGTCCAGGGAAAAGTCAAGTCTGGAATCCAGTCTCATGACAAACAATGGTATAGTCCAGGGTTAAAACAAGTCAGGATTCCAGCATCATGACAAAAAAATGGTACAGTCCAGGGAAAAACAAGTCAGGATATCAGCCTCATAGTAAACAATGGTAGAGTCCAGGGAAACAGGAGTCAGGATTCCAGCATCATGACAAACAATGGTACAGTCCAGGCTAAAAAGAGTCAGGATTCCAGCCTTATGACAAACAATGGTACAGTCCAGAGTAAAAACAAGTCAGGATTCCAGCCTCATGACAAACAATGGTACAGTCCAGGGTTAAAACAAGTCAGGATTCCAGCATCATGACAAACATTGGTACAGTCCAGGGTAAAAGGAGTCAGGATTTCAGTCCCATGGAAAACAATGGTGGAGTCCAGAGTAAAAAAGGAGTAAGGATTCCATCCTCCTGACAAACAATGGTACAGTCCAGGCTAAAAAGCGAGTCAGGATTCCAGCCTCATGGCAAATATTGGTACAGTCCAGGGTAAAAAGGAGTCAGGATTTCAGTCCCATGGAAAACAATGGTGGAGTCCAGGGTAAAAAAGGAGTCAGGATTTCAACCATCTATAGAGAGTACAGCCAAATGAGAAACACACCTGAAGCTGTCTATCAGGAAAGACAAATGTCTCAAAAAAATCAGGAACTTGATTACCTTCCAGGCGTATTCTGCTGAAATCAACAATCATCAAAACAAGTTGCTGTTGCACTAGGTGGGATTCCAACTCTGATCCTACTGCATGGCAGGCAACAGTTCTACCACTGTACCACCAATTCCTTTGTAAACTAGGCATTCTCGTTGCCATCACCTTGCCCCTCTGAACTTTTCAAACCATGGAATTAAAAAGCACATAGCAAACGAAGATCAAGAGACATGCTGAAGAGTTAAAAATGCCAGTAAAGAAACACTGATCACAAAAGACAGACATATAACCTCAAGGCAAAAATATGGTAGAGTCCAGGCTAAAAACAAGTCAGGATTCCAGCATCATGACAAACAATGGTACAGTCCAGAGTAAAAACAAGTCAGGATTCCAGCCTCATGACAAACAATGGTACAGTCCATGGAAAAGTCAAGTCTGGAATCCAGTCTCATGACAAACAAATGGTATAGTCTAGGGTTAAAACAAGTCAGGATTCCAGCATCATGACAAAAAAATGGTACAGTCCAGGGAAAAACAAGTCAGGATATCAGCCTCATAGTAAACAATGGTAGAGTCCAGGGAAAACAGGAGTCAGGATTCCAGCATCATGACAAACAATGGTACAGTCCAGAGTAAAAACAAGTCAGGATTCCAGCCTCATGACAAACAATGGTACAGTCCAGGGAAAAGTCAAGTCAGGATTCCAGCATCATGACAAACAATGGTACAGTCCAGGGAAATGTCAAGTTAGGATTCCAGTCACATGACAAACAATGGTACAGTCCAGGGTTAAAACAAGTCAGGATTCCAGCATCATAACAAACATTGGTACAGTCCAGGGTAAAAACAAGTCAGGAATCCAGCCTCATGACAAACAATGGTACAGTCCAGAGTAAAAACAAGTCAGGATTCCAGCCTCATGAAAAACAATGGTGCAGTCCAGGGTTAAAACAAGTCAGGATTCCAGCCTCATGACAAACAATGGTACAGTCCAGGGGAAAAAAAGTCAGAATTCCAGCCTCATGACAAACAATGGTACAGTCCAGGGAAAAACAAGTCAGGATATCAGCCTCATAGTAAAAAAATGGTAGAGTCCAGGGTAAAAAAGGAGTCAGGATTCCAACCTCATGACAAACAATGGTACCGTCCAGGCAAAAAGCAGTCAGGATTCCAACCACATGACAAACAATGGTAGAGTCCAGACTAAAAACAAATCAGGATTCCAGCATCATGACAAACAATGGTACAGTCCAGAGTAAAAACAAGTCAGGATTCCAGCCTCATGACAAACAATGGTACAGTCCAGGTTAAAAAAGGAGCCAGGATTCCAGCATCATGACAAACAATGGTACAGTCCAGAGTAAAAACAAGTCAGGATTCCAGCCTCATGACAAACAATGGTACAGTCCAGGGAAAAGTCAAGTCAGGATTCCAGCATCATGACAAACAATGGTACAGTCCAGGGAAATGTCAAGTTAGGATTCCAGTCACATGACAAACAATGGTACAGTCCAGGGTTAAAACAAGTCAGGATTCCAGCATCATAACAAACATTGGTACAGTCCAGGGTAAAACAAGTCAGGAATCCAGCCTCATGACAAACAATGGTACAGTCCAGAGTAAAAACAAGTCAGGATTCCAGCCTCATGACAAACAATGGTACAGTCCAGGGAAAAGTCAAGTCTGGAATCCAGTCTCATGACAAACAATGGTATAGTCCAGGGTTAAAACAAGTCAGGATTCCAGCATCATGACAAAAAAATGGTACAGTCCAGGGAAAAACAAGTCAGGATATCAGCCTCATAGTAAACAATGGTAGAGTCCAGGGAAACAGGAGTCAGGATTCCAGCATCATGACAAACAATGGTACAGTCCAGAGTAAAAACAAGTCAAGATTCCAGCCTCATGACAAACAATGGTACAGTCCAGGGAAAAGTCAAGTCAGGATTCCAGCATCATGACAAACAATGGTACAGTCCAGGGTTAAAACAAGTCAGGATTCCAGCATCATAACAAACATTGGTACAGTCCAGGGTAAAAACAAGTCAGGAATCCAGCCTCATGACAAACAATGGTACAGTCCAGAGTAAAAACAAGTCAGGATTCCAGCCTCATGACAAACAATGGTACAGTCCAGGGTAAAATCAAGTCAGGATTCCAGCCTCATGAAAAACAATGGTGCAGTCCAGGGTTAAAACAAGTCAGGATTCCAGCCTCATGAAAAACAATGGTGCAGTCCAGGGTTAAAACAAGTCAGGATTCCAGCCTCATGACAAACAATGGTACAGTCCAGGGAAAAAAGGAGTCAGGATTTCAGTCCCATGGAAAACAATGGTGGAGTCCAGAGTAAAAAAGGAGTAAGGATTCCAGCCTCCTGACAAACAATGGTACAGTCCAGGCTAAAAACGAGTCAGGATTCCAGCCTTATGACAAACAATGGTACAGTCCAGGGAAAAAAGGAGTCAGGATTTCAGTCCCATGGAAAACAATGGTAGAGTCCAGGCTAAAAACAAGTCAGGATTCCAGCATCATGACAAACAATGGAACAGTCCAGGGAAAAAAGGAGTCAGGATTTCAGTCCCATGGAAAACAATGGTGGAGTCCAGAGTAAAAAAGGAGTAAGGATTCCATCCTCCTGACAAACAATGGTACAGTCCAGGCTAAAAACGAGTCAGGATTCCAGCCTCATGGCAAACATTGGTACAGTCCAAGGTAAAAAGGAGTCAGGATTTCAGTCCCATGGAAAACAATGGTGGAGTCCAGGGTAAAAAAGGAGTCAGGATTTCAACCATCTGTAGAGAGTACAGCCAAATGAGAAACACACCTGAAGCTGTCTATCAGGAAAGACAAATGTCTCAAAAAATCAGGAACTTGATTACCTTCCAGGCGTATTCTGCTGAAATCAACAATCATCAAAACAAGTTGCTGTTGCACTAGGTGGGATTCCAACTCTGATCCTACTGCATGGCAGGCAACAGTTCTACCACTGTACCACCAATTCCTTTGTAAACTAGGCATTCTCGTTGCCATCACCTTGCCCCTCTGAACTTTTCAAACCATGGAATTAAAAAGCACATAGCAAACGAAGATCAAGAGACATGCTGAAGAGTTAAAAATGCCAGTAAAGAAACACTGATCACAAAAGACAGACATATAACCTCAAGTCAAAAATATGGTAGAGTCCAGGCTAAAAACAAGTCAGGATTCCAGCCTCATGACAAACAATGGTACAGTCCAGGGAAAAGTCAAGTCTGGAATCCAGTCTCATGACAAACAAATGGTATAGTCTAGGGTTAAAACAAGTCAGGATTCCAGCATCATGACAAAAAAATGGTACAGTCCAGGGAAAAACAAGTCAGGATATCAGCCTCATAGTAAACAATGGTAGAGTCCAGGGAAAACAGGAGTCAGGATTCCAGCATCATGACAAACAATGGTACAGTCCAGAGTAAAAACAAGTCAGGATTCCAGCCTCATGACAAACAATGGTACAGTCCAGGGAAAAGTCAAGTCAGGATTCCAGCATCATGACAAACAATGGTACAGTCCAGGGAAATGTCAAGTTAGGATTCCAGTCACATTACAAACAATGGTACAGTCCAGGGTTAAAACAAGTCAGGATTCCAGCATCATAACAAACATTGGTACAGTCCAGGGTAAAAACAAGTCAGGAATCCAGCCTCATGACAAACAATGGTACAGTCCAGAGTAAAAACAAGTCAGGATTCCAGCCTCATGACAAACAATGGTACAGTCCAGGGAAAAGTCAAGTCTGGAATCCAGTCTCATGACAAACAATGGTATAGTCCAGGGTTAAAACAAGTCAGGATTCCAGCATCATGACAAAAAAATGGTACAGTCCAGGGAAAAACAAGTCAGGATATCAGCCTCATAGTAAACAATGGTAGAGTCCAGGGAAAACAGGAGTCAGGATTCCAGCATCATGACAAACAATGGTACAGTCCAGAGTAAAAACAAGTCAGGATTCCAGCCTCATGACAAACAATGGTACAGTCCAGGGATAAGTGAAGTCAGGATTCCAGCCTCATGACAAACAATGGTACAGTCCAGGGTAAAATCAAGTCAGGATTCCAGCCTCATGACAAACAATGGTGCAGTCCAGGGTAAAAACAAGTCAGGATTCCAGCCTCATGAAAAACAATAGTGCAGTCCAGGGTTAAAACAAGTCAGGATTCCAGCCTCATGACAAACAATGGTACAGTCCAGGGAAAAAGGAGTCAGGATTTCAGTCCCATGGAAAACAATGGTGGAGTCCAGAGTAAAAAGGAGTAAGGATTCCAGCCTCATGACCAACAATGGTACAGTCCAGGCTAAAAACAAGTCAGGATTCCAGCATCATGACAAACAATGGTACAGTCCAGGGAAAAGTCAAGTCAGGATTCCAGTCTCATGACAAACAATTGTACAGTCCAGGGTTAAAACAAGTGAGGATTCCAGCATCATAACAAACATTGGTACAGTCCAGGCTAAAAACAAGTCAGGATTCCAGCATCATGACAAACAATGGTACAGTCCAGGGGAAAAAAAAGTCAGAATTCCACCCTCATGACAAACAATGGTACAGTCCAGGGAAAAACAAGTCAGGATATCAGCCTCATAGTTAAAAATGGTAGAGTCCAGGGTAAAAAAGGAGTCAGGATTCCAGAAATATGACAAACAATGGTACAGTCCAGGGAAAAAACAAGTCAGAATTCCAGCCTCATGACAAACAATGGTACAGTCCAGGGAAAAACAAGTCAGGATATCAGCCTCATAGTAAAAAAATTGTAGAGTCCAGGGTAAAAAAGGAGTCAGGATTCCAACCTCATGACAAACAATGGTACAGTGCAGGCAAAAAGGAGTCAGGATTCCAACCACATGACAAACAATGGTAGAGTCCAGACTAAAAACAAATCAGGATTCCAGCATCATGACAAACAATGGTACAGTCCAGGGTAAAAACAAGTCAGGATTCCAGCCTCATGACAAACAATGGTACAGTCCAGGGAAAAGTCAAGTCAGGATTCCAGCATCATGACAAAAAAATGGTACAGTCCAAAGTAAAA
Organism: Chromobotia macracanthus; assembly: GCA_036877525.1. Lineage (NCBI taxonomy): Eukaryota > Metazoa > Chordata > Actinopteri > Cypriniformes > Botiidae > Chromobotia > Chromobotia macracanthus. The sequence continues at coordinate 22,334 of JAZGTH010000249.1, read as the reverse complement.
AAGTGTCAGGATTCCAACCTCATGACAAACAATGGTACAGTCCAGGCTAAAAACAAGTCAGGATTCCAGCATCATGACAAACAATGGTACAGTCCAGAGTAAAAACAAGTCAGGATTCCAGCCTCATGACAAACAATGGTACAGTCCAGGGAAAAGTCAAGTCCGGATTCCAGTCTCATGACAAACAATGGTACAGTCCAGGGAAAAACAAGTCAGAATATCAGCCTCATAGTAAACAATGGTAGAGTCCAGGGTAAAATCAAGTCAGGATTCCAGCCTCATGAAAAACAATGGTGCAGTCCAGGTTTAAAACAAGTCAGGATTCCAGCCTCATGAAATACAATGGTGCAGTCCAGGGTTAAAACAAGTCAGGATTCCAGCCTCATGACAAACAATGGTACAGTCCAGGGTAAAAAGAGTCAGGATTTCAGTCCCATGGAAAACAATGGTGGAGTCCAGAGTAAAAAAGGAGTAAGGATTCCAGCCTCATGACAAACAATGGTACAGTCCAGGCTAAAAACAAGTCAGGATTCCAGCATCATAACAAAAAAATGGTACAGTCCAGGGTAAAAAAAGAGTCAGGATTCCAGCCTCATGACAAACAATGGTACAGTCCAGGGAAAAGTCAAGTCTGGAATCCAGTCTCATGACAAACAATGGTATAGTCCAGGGTTAAAACAAGTCAGGATTCCAGCATCATGACAAAAAAATGGTACAGTCCAGGGAAAAACAAGTCAGGATATCAGCCTCATAGTAAACAATGGTAGAGTCCAGGGAAACAGGAGTCAGGATTCCAGCATCATGACAAACAATGGTACAGTCCAGGCTAAAAACGAGTCAGGATTCCAGCCTTATGACAAACAATGGTACAGTCCAGAGTAAAAACAAGTCAGGATTCCAGCCTCATGACAAACAATGGTACAGTCCAGGGTTAAAACAAGTCAGGATTCCAGCATCATGACAAACATTGGTACAGTCCAGGGTAAAAAGGAGTCAGGATTTCAGTCCCATGGAAAACAATGGTGGAGTCCAGGGTAAAAAAGGATTCAGGATTTCAACCATCTATAGAGAGTACAGCCAAATGAGAAACACACCTGAAGCTGTCTATCAGGAAAGACAAATGTCTCAAAAAATCAGGAACTTGATTACCTTCCAGGCGTATTCTGCTGAAATCAACAATCATCAAAACAAGTTGCTGTTGCACTAGGTGGGATTCCAACTCTGATCCTACTGCATGGCAGGCAACAGTTCTACCACTGTACCACCAATTCCTTTGTAAACTAGGCATTCTCGTTGCCATCACCTTGCCCCTCTGAACTTTTCAAACCATGGAATTAAAAAGCACATAGCAAACGAAGATCAAGAGACATGCTGAAGAGTTAAAAATGCCAGTAAAGAAACACTGATCACAAAAAGACAGACATATAACCTCAAGGCAAAAATATGGTAGAGTCCAGGCTAAAAACAAGTCAGGATTCCAGCATCATGACAAACAATGGTACAGTCCAGAGTAAAAACAAGTCAGGATTCCAGCCTCATGACAAACAATGGTACAGTCCATGGAAAAGTCAAGTCTGGAATCCAGTCTCATGACAAACAAATGGTATAGTCTAGGGTTAAAACAAGTCAGGATTCCAGCATCATGACAAAAAAATGGTACAGTCCAGGGAAAAACAAGTCAGGATATCAGCCTCATAGTAAACAATGGTAGAGTCCAGGGAAAACAGGAGTCAGGATTCCAGCATCATGACAAACAATGGTACAGTCCAGAGTAAAAACAAGTCAGGATTCCAGCCTCATGACAAACAATGGTACAGTCCAGGGAAAAGTCAAGTCAGGATTCCAGCATCATGACAAACAATGGTACAGTCCAGGGAAATGTCAAGTTAGGATTCCAGTCACATGACAAACAATGGTACAGTCCAGGGTTAAAACAAGTCAGGATTCCAGCATCATAACAAACATTGGTACAGTCCAGGGTAAAAACAAGTCAGGAATCCAGCCTCATGACAAACAATGGTACAGTCCAGAGTAAAAACAAGTCAGGATTCCAGCCTCATGACAAACAATGGTACAGTCCAGGGAAAAGTCAAGTCTGGAATCCAGTCTCATGACAAACAATGGTATAGTCCAGGGTTAAAACAAGTCAGGATTCCAGCATCATGACAAAAAAATGGTACAGTCCAGGGAAAAACAAGTCAGGATATCAGCCTCATAGTAAACAATGGTAGAGTCCAGGGAAAACAGGAGTCAGGATTCCAGCATCATGACAAACAATGGTACAGTCCAGAGTAAAAACAAGTCAGGATTCCAGCCTCATGACAAACAATGGTACAGTCCAGGGATAAGTGAAGTCAGGATTCCAGCCTCATGACAAACAATGGTACAGTCCAGGGTAAAATCAAGTCAGGATTCCAGCCTCATGACAAACAATGGTGCAGTCCAGGGTAAAAACAAGTCAGGATTCCAGCCTCATGACAAACAATGGTACAGTCCAGAGGTAAAAACAAGTCAGGATTCCAGCATCATGACAAACATGGTACAGTCCAGGGAAAAGTCAAGTCAGGATTCCAGCATCATGACAAACAATGGTACAGTCCAGGGAAATGTCAAGTTAGGATTCCAGTCACATGACAAACAATGGTACAGTCCAGGGTTAAAACAAGTCAGGATTCCAGCATCATAACAAACATTGGTACAGTCCAGGGTAAAAACAAGTCAGGAATCCAGCCTCATGACAAACAATGGTACAGTCCAGAGTAAAAACAAGTCAGGATTCCAGCCTCATGACAAACAATGGTACAGTCCAGGGAAAGTCAAGTCTGGAATCCAGTCTCATGACAAACAATGGTATAGTCCAGGCTTAAAACAAGTCAGGATTCCAGCATCATGACAAAAAAATGGTACAGTCCAGGGAAAAACAAGTCAGGATATCAGCCTCATAGTAAACAATGGTAGAGTCCAGGGAAAACAGGAGTCAGGATTCCAGCATCATGACAAACAATGGTACAGTCCAGAGTAAAAACAAGTCAGGATTCCAGCCTCATGACAAACAATGGTACAGTCCAGGGATAAGTGAAGTCAGGATTCCAGCCTCATGACAAACAATGGTACAGTCCAGGGTAAAATCAAGTCAGGATTCCAGCCTCATGACAAACAATGGTGCAGTCCAGGGTAAAAACAAGTCAGGATTCCAGCCTCATGACAAACAATGGTACAGTCCAGGCTAAAAACAAGTCAGGATTCCAGCATCATGACAAACAATGGTACAGTCCAGGGAAAAGTCAAGTCAGGATTCCAGTCTCATGACAAACAATAGTACAGTCCAGGGTTAAAACAAGTGAGGATTCCAGCATCATAACAAACATTGGTACAGTCCAGGCTAAAAACAAGTCAGGATTCCAGCATCATGACAAACAATGGTACAGTCCAGGGGAAAAAAAAGTCAGAATTCCACCCTCATGACAAACAATGGTACAGTCCAGGGAAAAACAAGTCAGGATATCAGCCTCATAGTTAAAAATGGTAGAGTCCAGGGTAAAAAAGGAGTCAGGATTCCAGACATATGACAAACATTGGTACAGTCCAGGGTAAAAACAAGTCAGGAATCCAGCCTCATGACAAACAATGGTACAGTCCAGAGTAAAAACAAGTCAGGATTCCAGCCTCATGACAAACAATGGTACAGTCCAGGGAAAAGTCAAGTCTGGAATCCAGTCTCATGACAAACAATGGTATAGTCCAGGGTTAAAACAAGTCAGGATTCCAGCATCATGACAAAAAAATGGTACAGTCCAGGGAAAAACAAGTCAGGATATCAGCCTCATAGTATATCAGCCTCATAGTAAACAATGGTAGAGTCCAGGGAAAACAGGAGTCAGGATTCCAGCATCATGACAAACAATGGTACAGTCCAGAGTAAAAACAAGTCAGGATTCCAGCCTCATGACAAACAATGGTACAGTCCAGGGATAAGTGAAGTCAGGATTCCAGCCTCATGACAAACAATGGTACAGTCCAGGGTAAAATCAAGTCAGGATTCCAGCCTCATGACAAACAATGGTGCAGTCCAGGGTAAAAACAAGTCAGGATTCCAGCCTCATGACAAAAAAATGGTACAGTCCAGGGTAAAAAAGTGTCAGGATTCCAACCTCATGACAAACAATGGTACAGTCCAGGGTAAAAACAAGTCAGGATTCCAGCCTCATGGCAAACAATGGTACAGTCCAGGGTAAAAAGGAGTCAGGATTTCAGTCCCATGGAAAACAATGGTGGAGTCCAGAGTAAAAAAGGAGTAAGGATTCCGGCCTCCTGACAAACAATGGTACAGTCCAGGCTAAAAACAAGTCAGGATTCCAGCATCATGACAAACAATGGTACAGTCCAGGGAAAAGTCAAGTCAGGATTCCAGCATCATGACAAAAAAATGGTACAGTCCAGGGAAAAACAAGTCAGAATTCCAATCCTCATGACAAACAATGGTGCAGTCCAGGGTAAAAACAAGTCAGGATTCCAGCATCATGACAAACAATAGTACAGTCCAGGAAAAAACAAGTCAGAATTCCAATCCTCATGACAAACAATGGTACAGTCCAGGCTAAAAACAAGTCAGGATATCAGCCTCATAGTAAAAAAAAATTGTAGAGTCCATGGTAAAAAAAGGAGTCAGGATTCCAACCTCATGACAAACAATGGTACAGTCCAGGCAAAAAGGAGTCAGGATTCCAACCTAATGACAAACAATGATACAGTCCAGAGTAAAAACAAGTCAGGATTCCAGCCTCATGACAAACAATGGTACAGTCCAGGGAAATGTCAAGTCAGGATTCCAGTCTCATGTCAAACAATGGTACAGTCCATGGTTAAAACAAGTCAGGATTCCAGCATCATGATAAAAAAATGGTACAGTCCAGGGTAAAATCAAGTCAGGATTCCAGCCTCATGACAAACAATGGTACAGTCCAGGGAAAAACAAGTCAGGATATCAGCCTCATAGTAAAAAATGGTAGAGTCCAGGGTAAAAAAGGAGTCAGGATTCCAACCTCATGACAAACAATGGTACAGTCCAGGCAAAAAAGGAGTCAGGATTCCAACCACATGACAAACAATGGTATAGTCCAGACTAAAAGGAGTCAGGATTCCAACCACATGACAAACAATGGTAGAGTCCAGACTAAAAACAAATCAGGATTCCAGCATCATGACAAACAATGGTACAGTCCAGGGTAAAAACAAGTCAGGATTCCAGCATCATGACAAACAATGGTGCAGTCCAGGGGAAAAACAAGTCAGAATTCCAATCCTCATGACAAACAATGGTACAGTCCAGGCTAAAAACAAGTCAGGATTCCAGCATCATGACAAACAATGGTACAGTCCAGGGAAAAGTCAAGTCAGGATTCCAGTCTCATGACAAACAATGGTACAGTCCAGGTTTAAAACAACTGAGGATTCCAGCATCATAACATACATTGGTACAGTTCAGGCTAAAAACAAGTCAGGATTCCAGCATCATGACAAACAATGGTATAGTCCAGAGAAAAAAAAAGTCAGAATTCCAGCCTCATGACAAGCAATGGTACAGTCCAGGGAAAAACAAGTCAGGATATCAGCCTCATAGTAAGAAATGGTAGAGTCCAGGGTAAAAACGGACTCAGGATTCCAACCTCATGACAAACAATGGTACAGTCCAGGGGAAAAAAAGTCAGATTTCCAGCCTCATGGCAAACAATGGTAGAGTTCAGACTTAAAACAAATCAGGATTCCAGCATCATGACAAACAATGGTACAGTCCAGAGTAAAAACAAGTCAGGATTCCAGCCTCATGACAAACAATGGTACAGTCCAGGGAAAAGTCAAGTCAGGATTCCAGCATCATGACAAAAAAATGGTACTGTCCAGGGTTAAAACAAGTCAGGATTCCAGCATCATGACAAAAAAATGGTACAGTCCAGGGAAAAACAAGTCAGGATATCAGCCTCATAGTAAACAATGGTAGAGTCCAGGGAAAACAGGAGTCAGGAATCATCAAAACAAGTTGCTGTTGCACTAGGTGGGATTCAAACTCTGATCCTACTGCATGGCAGGCAACAGTTCTACCACTGTACCACCAATTCCTTTGTAAACTAGGCATTCTCGTTGCCATCACCTTGCCCCTCTGAACTTTTCAAACCATGGAATTAAAAAGCACATAGCAAACGAAGATCAAGAGACATGCTGAAGAGTTAAAAATGCCAGTAAAGAAACACTGATCACAAAAGACAGACATATAACCTCAAGACAAAAATATGGTAGAGTCCAGGCTAAAAACAAGTCAGGATTCCAGCATCATGACAAACAATGGTACAGTCCAGAGGAAAAAAAGTCAAGAATTCCAGCCTCATGACAAGCAATGGTACAGTCCAGGGAAAAAAAAAGTCAGATTTCCAGCCTCATGACAAACAATGGTACAGTCCAGGTAAAAAGGAGTCAGGATTCCAACCACATGACAAACAATGGTAGAGTCCAGACAAAAAACAAATCAGGATTCCAGCATCATGACAAACAATGGTACAGTCCAGAGTACAAACAAGTCAGGATTCCAGCCTCATGACAAACAATGGTACAGTCCAGGGAAAAGTCAAGTCAGGATTCTAGCATCATGACAAAAAAATGGTACAGTCCAGGGTAAAAAATGTCAGGATTCCAACCTCATGACAAACAATGGTACAGTCCAGGGTAAAAAGGAGTCAGGATTTCAGTCCCATGGAATTCAATGGTGGAGTCCAGAGTAAAAAAAGGAGTAAGGATTTCAACCATCTATTGATTGTACAGCCAACTGAGAAACACACCTGAAGCTGTCTATCAGGAAAGACAAATGTCTCAAAAAATTCAGGAACTTGATTACCTTCCAGGCGTATTCTGCTGAAATAAACAATCATCAAAACAAGTTGCTGTTGCACTGGGTGGGATTCTAAGCCTGATCCTACTGCATGGCAGGCAACAGTTCTACCACTGTACCACCAATTCCTTTGTGAACTAGGCAGTCTCGTTGCCATCACCTTACCCCTCTGAACTTTTCAAACCATGGAATTAAAAAGCACATAGCAAACGAAGATCAAGAGACATGCTGAAGAGTTAAAAATGCCAGTAAAGAAACACTGATCACAAAAGACAGACATACAAACTCAAGGCAAAAATATGGTAGAGTCCAGGCTAAAAACAAGTCAGGATTCCAGCCTCATGACAAACAATGGTATAGTCCAGACTAAAAGGAGTCAGGATTCCAACCACATGACAAACAATGGTAGAGTCCAGACTAAAAACAAATCAGGATTCCAGCATCATGACAAACAATGGTACAGTCCAGGGTAAAAACAAGTCAGGATTCCAGCATCATGACAAACAATGGTGCAGTCCAGGGAAAAAACAAGTCAGAATTCCAATCCTCATGACAAACAATGGTACAGTCCAGGCTAAAAACAAGTCAGGATTCCAGCATCATGACAAACAATGGTACAGTCCAGGGAAAAGTCAAGTCAGGATTCCAGTCTCATGACAAACAATGGTACAGTCCAGGTTTAAAACAACTCAGGATTCCAGCATCATAACATACATTGGTACAGTTCAGGGTAAAAAACAAGTCAGGATTCCAGCATCATGACAAACAATGGTATAGTCCAGAGAAAAAAAAAAGTCAGAATTCCAGCCTCATGACAAGCAATGGTACAGTCCAGGGAAAAACAAGTCAGGATATCAGCCTCATGGTAAAAAATGGTAGAGTCCAGGGTAAAAACGGAGTCAGGATTCCAACCTCATGACAAACAATGGTACAGTCCAGGGAAAAAAAAGTCAGATTTCCAGCCTCATGGCAAACAATGGTAGAGTCCAGACTTAAAACAAATCAGGATTCCAGCATCATGACAAACAATGGTACAGTCCAGAGTAAAAACAAGTCAGGATTCCAGCCTCATGACAAACAATGGTACAGTCCAGGGAAAAGTCAAGTCAGGATTCCAGCATCATGACAAAAAAATGGTACTGTCCAGGGTTAAAACAAGTCAGGATTCCAGCATCATGACAAAAAAATGGTACAGTCCAGGGAAAAACAAGTCAGGATATCAGCCTCATAGTAAACAATGGTAGAGTCCAGGGAAAACAGGAGTCAGGAATCATCAAAACAAGTTGCTGTTGCACTAGGTGGGATTCAAACCTGATCCTACTGCATGGCAGGCAACAGTTCTACCACTGTACCACCAATTCCTTTGTAAACTAGGCATTCTCGTTGCCATCACCTTGCCCTCTGAACTTTTCAAACCATGGAATTAAAAAGCACATGCAAGCGAAGATCAAGAGACATGCTGAAGAGTTAAAAATGCCAGTAAAGAAACACTGATCACAAAAGACAGACATATAACCTCAAGACAAAAATATGGTAGAGTCCAGGGTAAAAACAAGTCAGGATTCCAGCATCATGACAAACAATGGTACAGTCCAGAGGAAAAAAAGTCAGAATTCCAGCCTCATGACAAGCAATGGTACAGTCCAGGGAAAAAAAAGTCAGATTTCCAGCCTCATGACAAACAATGGTACAGTCCAGGTAAAAAAGGAGTCAGGATTCCAACCACATGACAAACAATGGTAGAGTCCAGACAAAAAACAAATCAGGATTCCAGCATCATGACAAACAATGGTACAGTCCAGAGTACAAACAAGTCAGGATTCCAGCCTCATGACAAACAATGGTACAGTCCAGGGAAAAGTCAAGTCAGGATTCTAGCATCATGACAAAAAAATGGTACAGTCCAGGGTAAAAAGTGTCAGGATTCCAACCTCATGACAAACAATGGTACATTCCAGGGTAAAAACAAGTCAAGATTCCAGCCTCATGGCAAACATTGGTACAGTCCAGGGTATAAACGAGTCAGGATTCCAGCCTCATGACAAACAATGGTACAGTCCAGGGTAAAAAACGAGTCAGGATTCCAACCTCATGACAAACAATGGTACAGTCCAGGGTAAAAAAGGAGTCAGGATTTCAGTCCCATGGAATACAATGGTGGAGTCCAGAGTAAAAAAGGAGTAAGGATTTCAACCATCTATTGATTGTACAGCCAACTGAGAAACACACCTGAAGCTGTCTATCAGGAAAGACAAATGTCTCAAAAAAATCAGGAACTTGATTACCTTCCAGGCGTATTCTGCTGAAATAAACAATCATCAAAACAAGTTGCTGTGCACTGGGTGGGATTCTAAGCCTGATCCTATGCATGGCAGGCAACAGTTCTACCACTGTACCACAATTCCTTTGTAGAACTAGGCAGTCTCGTTGCCATCACCTTGCCCCTCTGAACTTTTCAAACCATGGAATTAAAAAGCACATAGCAAACGAAGATCAAGAGACATGCTGAAGAGTTAAAAATGCCAGTAAAGAAACACTGATCACAAAAGACAGACATACAACCTCAAGGCAAAAATATGGTAGAGTCCAGGGTAAAAACAAGTCAGGATTCCAGCCTCATGACAAACAATGGTATAGTCCAGACTAAAAAGGAGTCAGGATTCCAACCACATGACAAACAATGGTAGAGTCCAGACTAAAAACAAATCAGGATTCCAGCATCATGACAAACAATGGTACAGTCCAGGGTAAAAACAAGTCAGGATTCCAGCATCATGACAAACAATGGTGCAGTCCAGGAAAAAACAATCAGAATTCCAATCCTCATGACAAACAATGGTACAGTCCAGGCTAAAAAAAGTCAGGATTCCAGCATCATGACAAACAATGGTACAGTCCAGGGAAAAGTCAAGTCAGGATTCCAGTCTCATGACAAACAATGGTACAGTCCAGGGTAAAAAAACTGAGGATTCCAGCATCATAACATACATTGGTACAGTTCAGGCTAAAAACAAGTCAGGATTCCAGCATCATGACAAACAATGGTATAGTCCAGGGAAAAAAAGTCAGAATTCCAGCCTCATGACAAGCAATGGTACAGTCCAGGGAAAAACAAGTCAGGATATCAGCCTCATAGTAAGAAATGGTAGAGTCCAGGGTAAAAACGGACTCAGGATTCCAACCTCATGACAAACAATGGTACAGTCCAGGGGAAAAAAATCAGATTTCAGCCTCGGCAAACAATGGTAGAGTTCAGGCTTAAAACAAGTCAGGATTCCAGCATCATGACAAACAATGGTACAGTCCAGAGTAAAAACAAGTCAGGATTCCAGCCTCATGACAAACAATGGTACAGTCCAGGGAAAAGTCAAGTCAGGATTCCAGCATCATGACAAAAAAATGGTACAGTCCAGGGTTAAAACAAGTCAGGATTCCAGCATCATGACAAAAAAATGGTACAGTCCAGGGAAAAACAAGTCAGGATATCAGCCTCATAGTAAACAATGGTAGAGTCCAGGGAAAACAGGAGTCAGGAATCATCAAAACAAGTTGCTGTTGCACTAGGTGGGATTCAAACTCTGATCCTACTGCATGGCAGGCAACAGTTCTACCACTGTACCACCAATTCCTTTGTAAACTAGGCATTCTCGTTGCCATCACCTTGCCCCTCTGAACTTTTCAAACCATGGAATTAAAAAGCACATAGCAAACGAAGATCAAGAGACATGCTGAAGAGTTAAAAATGCCAGTAAAGAAACACTGATCACAAAAGACAGACATATAACCTCAAGACAAAAATATGGTAGAGTCCAGGCTAAAAACAAGTCAGGATTCCAGCATCATGACAAACAATGGTACAGTCCAGAGGAAAAAAAAGTCAGAATTCCAGCCTCATGACAAGCAATGGTACAGTCCAGGGAAAAAAAAAGTCAGATTTCCAGCCTCATGACAAACAATGGTACAGTCCAGGTAAAAAGGAGTCAGGATTCCAACCACATGACAAACAATGGTAGAGTCCAGACAAAAAACAAATCAGGATTCCAGCATCATGACAAACAATGGTACAGTCCAGAGTACAAACAAGTCAGGATTCCAGCCTCATGACAAACAATGGTACAGTCCAGGGAAAAGTCAAGTCAGGATTCTAGCATCATGACAAAAAAATGGTACAGTCCAGGGTAAAAAAGTGTCAGGATTCCAACCTCATGACAAACAATGGTACAGTCCAGGGTAAAAAGGAGTCAGGATTTCAGTCCCATGGAATTCAATGGTGGAGTCCAGAGTAAAAAAGGAGTAAGGATTTCAACCATCTATTGATTGTACAGCCAACTGAGAAACACACCTGAAGCTGTCTATCAGGAAAGACAAATGTCTCAAAAAATCAGGAACTTGATTACCTTCCAGGCGTATTCTGCTGAAATAAACAATCATCAAAACAAGTTGCTGTTGCACTGGGTGGGATTCTAAGCCTGATCCTACTGCATGGCAGGCAACAGTTCTACCACTGTACCACCAATTCCTTTGTGAACTAGGCAGTCTCGTTGCCATCACCTTACCCCTCTGAACTTTTCAAACCATGGAATTAAAAAGCACATAGCAAACGAAGATCAAGAGACATGCTGAAGAGTTAAAAATGCCAGTAAAGAAACACTGATCACAAAATGCAGACATACAAACTCAAGGCAAAAAATGGTAGAGTCCAGGCTAAAAACAAGTCAGGATTCCAGCCTCATGACAAACAATGGTATAGTCCAGAGTAAAAAGAGTCAGGATTCCAACCACATGACAAACAATGGTAGAGTCCAGACTAAAAACAAATCAGGATTCCAGCATCATGACAAACAATGGTACAGTCCAGGCAAAAAGGAGTCAGGATTCCAACCACATGACAAACAATGGTGCAGTCCAGGGAAAAAACAAGTCAGAATTCCAATCCTCATGACAAACAATGGTACAGTCCAGGCTAAAAACAAGTCAGGATTCCAGCATCATGACAAACAATGGTACAGTCCAGGGAAAAGTCAAGTCAGGATTCCAGTCTCATGACAAACAATGGTACAGTCCAGGTTTAAAACAACTGAGGATTCCAGCATCATAACATACATTGGTACAGTTCAGGCTAAAAACAAGTCAGGATTCCAGCATCATGACAAACAATGGTATAGTCCAGAGAAAAAAAAGTCAGAATTCCAGCCTCATGACAAGCAATGGTACAGTCCAGGGAAAAACAAGTCAGGATATCAGCCTCATAGTAAGAAATGGTAGAGTCCAGGGTAAAAACGGACTCAGGATTCCAACCTCATGACAAACAATGGTACAGTCCAGGGGAAAAAAAAGTCAGATTTCCAGCCTCATGGCAAACAATGGTAGAGTTCAGACTTAAAACAAATCAGGATTCCAGCATCATGACAAACAATGGTACAGTCCAGAGTAAAAACAAGTCAGGATTCCAGCCTCATGACAAACAATGGTACAGTCCAGGGAAAAGTCAAGTCAGGATTCCAGCATCATGACAAAAAAAATGGTACTGTCCAGGGTTAAAACAAGTCAGGATTCCAGCATCATGACAAAAAAATGGTACAGTCCAGGGAAAAACAAGTCAGGATATCAGCCTCATAGTAAACAATGGTAGAGTCCAGGGAAAACAGGAGTCAGGAATCATCAAAACAAGTTGCTGTTGCACTAGGTGGGATTCAAACTCTGATCCTACTGCATGGCAGGCAACAGTTCTACCACTGTACCACCAATTCCTTTGTAAACTAGGCATTCTCGTTGCCATCACCTTGCCCCTCTGAACTTTTCAAACCATGGAATTAAAAAGCACATAGCAAACGAAGATCAAGAGACATGCTGAAGAGTTAAAAATGCCAGTAAAGAAACACTGATCACAAAAGACAGACATATAACCTCAAGACAAAAATATGGTAGAGTCCAGGCTAAAAACAAGTCAGGATTCCAGCATCATGACAAACAATGGTACAGTCCAGAGGAAAAAAAGTCAGAATTCCAGCCTCATGACAAGCAATGGTACAGTCCAGGGAAAAAAAAAGTCAGATTTCCAGCCTCATGACAAACAATGGTACAGTCCAGGTAAAAAGGAGTCAGGATTCCAACCACATGACAAACAATGGTAGAGTCCAGACAAAAAACAAATCAGGATTCCAGCATCATGACAAACAATGGTACAGTCCAGAGTACAAACAAGTCAGGATTCCAGCCTCATGACAAACAATGGTACAGTCCAGGGAAAAGTCAAGTCAGGATTCTAGCATCATGACAAAAAAATGGTACAGTCCAGGGTAAAAAAGTGTCAGGATTCCAACCTCATGACAAACAATGGTACATTCCAGGGTAAAAACAAATCAAGATTCCAGCCTCATAGCAAACATTGGTACAGTCCAGGCTATAAACGAGTCAGGATTCCAGCCTCATGACAAACAATGGTACAGTCCAGGGTAAAAAGGAGTCAGGATTCCAACCTCATGACAAACAATGGTACAGTCCAGGGTAAAAAGGAGTCAGGATTTCAGTCCCATGGAATACAATGGTGGAGTCCAGAGTAAAAAAGGAGTAAGGATTTCAACCATCTATTGATTGTACAGCCAACTGAGAAACACACCTGAAGCTGTCTATCAGGAAAGACAAATGTCTCAAAAAAATCAGGAACTTGATTACCTTCCAGGCGTATTCTGCTGAAATAAACAATCATCAAAACAAGTTGCTGTTGCACTGGGTGGGATTCTAAGCCTGATCCTACTGCATGGCAGGCAACAGTTCTACCACTGTACCACCAATTCCTTTGTGAACTAGGCAGTCTCGTTGCCATCACCTTGCCCCTCTGAACTTTTCAAACCATGGAATTAAAAAGCACATAGCAAACGAAGATCAAGAGACATGCTGAAGAGTTAAAAATGCCAGTAAAGAAACACTGATCACAAAAGACAGACATACAAACTCAAGGCAAAAATATGGTAGAGTCCAGGCTAAAAACAAGTCAGGATTCCAGCCTCATGACAAACAATGGTACAGTCCAGGGTCAAAACAAGTCAGGATTCCAGCATCATGACAAACAATGGTACAGTCCAGGGAAAAAACAAGTCAGAATTCCAACCCTCATGACAAACAATGGTACAGTCCAGGGTAAAATCAAGTCAGGATTCCAGCCTCATGACAAACAATGGGGCAGTCCGGGGTTAAAACAAGTCAGGTTTCCAACCTCATGACAAACAATGGTACAGTCCAGGGTAAAAAGGAGTCAGGATTTCAGTCCCATGGAAAACAATGGTGGAGTCCAGAGTAAAAAAGGAGTCAGGATTCCAACCACATGACAAACAATGGTAGAGTCCAGACTAAAAACAAATCAGGATTCCAGCCTCATAGTAAAAAATGGTAGATTCCAGGGTAAAAAAGGAGTCAGGATTCCAGCATCATGACAAACAATGGTACAGTCCAGGGAAAAAAAAGTCAGAATTCCAGCCTCATGACAAACAATGGTATAGTCCAGGCAAAAAGGAGTCAGGATTCCAACCACATGACAAACAATGGTAGAGTACAGACTAAAAACAAATCAGGATTCCAGCATCATGACAAACAATGGTACAGTCCAGAGTAAAAACAAGTCAGGGTTCCAGCCTCATGACAAACAATGGTACAGTCCAGGGTAAAAACTAGTCAGGATTCCAGCATCATGACAAACAATGGTACAGTCCAGGGAAAAAACAAGTCAGAATTCCATTCCTCATGACAAACAATGGTACAGTCCAGGGTAAAAACAAGTCAGGATTCCAGCCTCATGACAAACAATGGTACAGTCCAGGGAAAAGTCATGTCAGGATTCCAGTCTCATGACAAACAATGGTACAGTCCAGGGTTAAAACAAGTCAGGATTCCAGCATTATGACAAAAAAATGGTACAGTCCAGGGTAAAAAAGAGTCAGGATTCCAACCTAATGACAAACAATGGTACAGTCCAGGGAAAAACAAGTCAGGATATCAGCCTCATAGTAAACAATGGTAGAGTCCAGTGAAAAAAGGAGTCAGGATTCCAGCATCATGACAAACAATCGTACAGTCCAGAGTAAAAACAAGTAAGGATTCCAGCCTCATGACAAACAATGGTATAGTCCAGGCAAAAAGGAGTCAGGATTCCAACCACATGACAAACAATGGTAGAGTCCAGACTAAAAACAAATCAGGATTCCAGCATCATGACAAACAATGGTAGAGTCCAGAGTAAAAACAAGTCAGGATTCCAGCCTCATGACAAACAATAGTACAGTCCAGGGTAAAAAGGAGTCAGGATTTCAGTCCCATGGAAAACAATGGTGGAGTCCAGAGTAAAAAAGGAGTAAGGATTCCGGCCTCCTGACAAACAATGGTACAGTCCAGGCTAAAAACAAGTCAGGATTCCAGCATCATGACAAACAATGGTACAGTCCAGGGTTAAAACAAGTCAGGATTCCAGCCTCATGGCAAACAATGGTACAGTCCAGGGTAAAAAGGAGTCAGGATTTCAGTCCCATGGTAAACAATGGTGGAGTCCAGAGTAAAAAAGTAGTAAGGATTCCGGCCTCCTGACAAACAATGGTACAGTCCAGAGTAAAAACACGTCAGGATTCCAGCCTCATGATAAACAATGGTACAGTCCCGGGAAAAAACAAGTCAGAATTCCAATCCTCATGACAAACAATGGTACAGTCCAGGCTAAAAACAAGTCAGGATTCCAGCATCATGACAAACAATGGTACAGTCCAGGGAAAAGTCAAGTTAGGATTCCAGTCTCATGTCAAACAATGGTACAGTCCATGGTTAAAACAAGTCAGGATTCCAGCATCATGATAAAAAAATGGTACAGTCCAGGGTAAAATCAAGTCAGGATTCCAGCCTCATGACAAACAATGGTACAGTCCAGAGTAAAAACAAGTCAGGATTCCAGCCTCATGACAAACAATGGTACAGTCCAGAGTAAAAACGAGTCAGGATTCCAGCCTCATGGCAACCATTGGTACAGTCCAGGGTAAAAAGGAGTCAGGATTTCAGTCTCAGTCTCATGGTAAACACCTAGTGCAACCACCCTGTTGCACTAGGTGGGATTCGAACCCTGAACCTATTGCATGGCAGGCAACAGTTCTACCACTGTACCACCAATTCCTTTATACACTAGGCATTCTCGTTGCCATCACCTTGCCCCTCTGAACTTTTCAAACCATGGAATTAAAAAGCATATAGCAAACGAAGATCAAGAGACATGCTGAAGAGTTAAAAATGCCAGTAAAGAAACACTGATCACAAAAGACAGACATACAAACTCAAGGCAAAAAAATGGTAGAGTCCAGGCTAAAAACAAGTCAGGATTCCAGCATCATGACAAACAATGGTACAGTCCAGGGAAAAGTCAAGTTAGGATTCCAGTCTCATGACAAACAATGGTACAGTCCAGGGTTAAAACAAGTCAGGATTCCAGCATCATAACAAACATTAGTACAGTCCAGGGTAAAAACAAGTCAGGATTCCAGCCTCATGACAAACAATGGTACAGTCCAGAGAAAAAACAAGTCAGGATTCCAGCCTCATGACAAACAATGGTACAGTCCAGGGAAATGTCAATTCAGGATTCCAGTCTCATGACAAACAATGGTGCAGTCCAGGGTTAAAACAAGTCAGGATTCCAGCCTCATGACAAACAATGGTACAGTCCAGGGAAAAAAGGAGTCAGGATTTCAGTCCCATGGAAAACAATGGTGGAGTCCAGAGTAAAAAAGGAGTAAGGATTCCAGCCTCCTGACAAACAATGGTACAGTCCAGGCTAAAAACGAGTCAGGAATCCAGCCTCATGGCAAACATTGGTACAGTCCAGGGTAAAAAGGAGTCAGGATTTCAGTCTCAGTCTCATGGTAAACACCTAGTGCAACCACCCTGTTGCACTAGGTGGGATTCGAACCCTGATCCTACTGCATGGCAGGCAACAGTTCTACCACTGTACCACCAATTCCTTTGTACACTAGGCATTCTCGTTGCCATCACCTTGCCCCTCTGAACTTTTCAAACCATGGAATTAAAAAGCACATAGCAAACGAAGATCAAGAGACATGCTGAAGAGTTAAAAATGCCAGTAAAGAAACACTGATCACAAAAGACAGACATACAAACTCAAGGCAAAAATATGGTAGAGTCCAGGCTAAAAACAAGTCAGGATTCCAGCATCATGACAAACAATGGTACAGTCCAGGGAAAAAAAAAGTCAGAATTCCAGCCTCATGACAAACAATGGTACAGTCCAGGGTTAAAACAAGTCAGGATTCCAGCATCATAACAAATATTGGTACAGTCCAGGGTAAAAACAAGTCAGGATTCCAGCCTCATGACAAACAATGGTACAGTCCAGAGTAAAAACAAGTCAGGATTCCAGCCTCATGACAAACAATGGTACAGTCCAGGGAAAAGCAATTCAGGATTCCAGTCTCATGACAAACAATGGTGCAGTCCAGGGTTAAAACAAGTCAGGATTCCAGCCTCATGACAAACAATGGTACAGTCCAGGGAAAAAAGGAGTCAGGATTTCAGCCTCATGGAAAACAATGGTGGAGTCCAGAGTAAAAAAGGAGTAAGGATTCCAGCCTCCTGACAAACAATGGTACAGTCCAGGCTAAAAACGAGTCAGGAATCCAGCCTCATGGCAAACATTGGTACAGTCCAGGGTAAAAGGAGTCAGGATTTCAGTCTCAGTCTCATGGTAAACACCTAGTGCAACCACCCTGTTGCACTAGGTGGGATTCGAACCCTGATTAAAGCATGGCAGGCAACAGTTCTACAACTGTACCACCAATTCCTTTGTACACTAGGCATTCTCTGCAGTCACCTTGCCCCTCTGAACTTTTCAAACCATGGAATTAAAAAGCACATAGCAAACGAAGATCAAGAGACATGCTGAAGAGTTAAAAATGCCAGTAAAGAAACACTGATCACAAAAGACAGACATACAAACTCAAGGCAAAAATATGGTAGAGTCCAGGCTAAAAACAAGTCAGGATTCCAGCATCATGACAAACAATGGTACAGTCCAGGGAAAAAACAAGTCAGAATTCCAGCCTCATGACAAACAATGGTACAGTCCAGGGAAAAAAGAGTCAGGATATCAGCCTCATGATAAAAATGGTAGAGTCAGGGTAAAAAAAGAGTCAGGATTCCAACCTCTGACAAACAATGGTACCGTCCAGGCAAAAAAGTCAGGATTCCAACCTCATGACAAACAATGGTACAGTCCAGGCAAAAAACAAGTCAGGATTCCAGCATCATGACAAACAATGGTACAGTCCAGGGTAAAAACAATTCAGGATTCCAGCCTCATGACAAACAATGGTACAGTCCAGGGAAAAAGGAGCCAGGATTCCAGCATCATGACAAACAATGGTACAGTCCAGGTTAAAACAAGTCAGGATTCCAGCCTCATGACAAACAATGGTACAGTCCAGGGAAAAGTCAGAGTCAGGATTCCAGTCTCATGACAAACAATGGTACAGTCCATGGTAAAAACAAGTCAGGATTCCAGCATCATGACAAAAAAATGGTACAGTCCAGGGTAAAAAGAAGTCAGGTTTCCAGCCTCATGACAAACAATGGTACAGTCCAGGGTAAAAAGGAGTCAGGATTCCAGTCTCATGGAAAACATTGGTGGAGTCCAGGGTAAAAAGGAGTCAGGATTTCGGCCTCAGACTAACAATGGTACAGTCCTAGGCTAACAACAAGTTGCAGGTGGGATTCCAACATCCTGACAAACTATGGCATGGCAGGGAAAAACAAGTCAGGATTCTACCTCATGGCCAACAATTCCATTAGGGTAAACAGGAGTCAGGTTTCCGTCCCTTGCCCCTTGAACTTTGTGAGACCATGGAGTAAAAAAGCAGTATAGGAATCGAAGATCAAGAGACATGCTGCAGAGTTAAAAATGCCAGCCTCATGATAACAATGGTCACGAAAAAACAAGTCAGAATACAAATCTCAAGGCAAAAAAATGGTACAGTCCAGGCTAAAAACAAGTCAGGATTCCAGCATCATGACAAACAATGGTACAGTCCAGGGAAAAGTCAAGTTAGGATTCCAGTCTCATGACAAACAATGGTACAGTCCATGGTTAAAACAAGTCAGGATTCCAGCATCATATAAAAATTGGTACAGTCCAGGGTAAAATCAAGTCAGGATTCCAGCCTCATGACAAACAATGGTACAGTCCAGAGTAAAAACAAGTCAGGATTCCAGCCTCATGACAAACAATGGTACAGTCCAGGGTAAAAACAAGTCAGGATTCCAGCCTCATGACAAACAATGGTACAGTCCAGAGTAAAAACAGTCAGGATTCCAGCCTCATGGCAACCAATGGTACAGTCCAGGGTAAAAAGGAGTCAGGATTTCGTTCAGTCTCATGGTAAACACCTAGTGCAACCACCTGTTGCAATAAGGTGGGATTCAACCGAACCTATCATGGCAGCAACAATGCTACCATGTACCACCAATTCTTTATACACTAGGCATTCTGGATTCCAGCCTCATGAACTTTCAAACCATGGAATTAAAAGCATAAAAACGAAGATCAGGATACAAGCTCAAGAGTAAACAATGCGTAAAGAACACGATCACAAAAGACAGGCATACAAACTCATGGCAAACAAATGGTACAGTCCAGGGTAAAAACAAGTCAGGATTCCAGCATCATGACAAACAATGGTACAGTCCAGGGAAAAGTCAAGTTAGGATTCCAGTCTCATGACAAACAATGGTACAGTCCAGGGTTAAAACAAGTCAGGATTCCAGCATCATAACAAACAATGGTACAGTCCAGGGTAAAAACAAGTCAGGATTCCAGCCTCATGACAAACAATGGTACAGTCCAGAGAAAAACAAGTCAGGATTCCAGCCTCATGACAAACAATGGTACAGTCCAGGGAAAATCAATTCAGGATTCCAGCCTCATGACAAACAATGGTGCAGTCCAGGGTTAAAACAAGTCAGGATTCCAGCCTCATGACAAACAATGGTACAGTCCAGGGAAAAAAGGAGTCAGGATTTCAGTCCCATGGAAAACAATGGTGGAGTCCAGAGTAAAAAAGGAGTAAGGATTCCAGCCTCCTGACAAACAATGGTACAGTCCAGGCTAAAAACGAGTCAGGAATCCAGCCTCATGGCAAACATTGGTACAGTCCAGGGTAAAAAGGAGTCAGGATTTCAGTCTCAGTCTCATGGTAAACACCTAGTGCAACCACCCTGTTGCACTAGGTGGGATTCGAACCCTGATCCTACTGCATGGCAGGCAACAGTTCTACCACTGTACCACCAATTCCTTTGTACACTAGGCATTCTCGTTGCCATCACCTTGCCCCTCTGAACTTTTCAAACCATGGAATTAAAAAGCACATAGCAAACGAAGATCAAGAGACATGCTGAAGAGTTAAAAATGCCAGTAAAGAAACACTGATCACAAAAGACAGACATACAAACTCAAGGCAAAAAATGGTAGAGTCCAGGCTAAAAACAAGTCAGGATTCCAGCATCATGACAAACAATGGTACAGTCCAGGGAAAAAAAAGTCAGAATTCCAGCCTCATGACAAACAATGGTACAGTCCAGGGAAAAACAAGTCAGGATTTCAGCCTCATAGAAAAAAAATGGTACAGTCCAGGGTAAAAAAGAGTCAGGATTCCAACCTCATGACAAACAATGGTACAGTCCAGGGAAATACAAGTCAGGATTTCAGCCTCATAACAAACAATGGTAGAGTCCAGACAAAAAACAAATCAGGATTCCAGCATCATGACAAACAATGGTACAGTCCAGGGTAAAAACAAGTCAGGATTCCAGCCTCATGACAAACAATGGTACAGTCCAGGCAAAAAAGGAGTCAGGATTCCAACC
The DNA here is from genome assembly GCA_036877525.1 of Chromobotia macracanthus. Taxonomy (NCBI): domain Eukaryota; kingdom Metazoa; phylum Chordata; class Actinopteri; order Cypriniformes; family Botiidae; genus Chromobotia; species Chromobotia macracanthus. Next base: position 1,549 of record JAZGTH010000249.1, on the reverse strand, counting down.
ACATGACAAACAATGGTAGAGTCCAGATAAAAACAAATCAGGATTCCAACATCATGACAAACAATGGTACAGTCCAGAGTAAAAACAAGTCAGGATTCCAGCCTCATGACAAACAATGGTACAGTCCAGGGAAATGTCAAGTCAGGATTCCAGTCTCATGACAAACAATGGTACAGTCCATGGTTAAAACAAGTCAGGATTCCAGCATCATGACAAAAAAATGGTACAGTCCAGGGTAAAAAAGAGTCAGGTTTCCAGCCTCATGACAAACAATGGTACAGTCCAGGTTAAAAAGGAGTCAGGATTCCAGCATCATGACAAACAATGGTACAGTCCAGAGTAAAAACAAGTCAGGATTCCAGCCTCATGACAAACAATGGTACAGTCCAGGGAAAAGTCAAGTCAGAATTCCAGCCTCATGACAAACAATGGTACAGTCCAGGGAAAAACAAGTCAGGATATCAGCTTCATAGTAAACAATGGTAGAGTCCAGGGTAAAAAAGGAGTCAGGATTCCAACCTCATGACAAACAATGGTACAGTCCAGGCAAAAAAGAGTCAGGATTCCAACCACATGACAAACAATGGTAGAGTCCAGACTAAAAACAAATCAGGATTCCAACATCATGACAAACAATGGTACAGTCCAGAGTAAAAACAAGTCAGGATTCCAGCCTCATGACAAACAATGGTACAGTCCAGGGTCAAGTCAGATTCCAGTCTCATGACAAACAATGGTCAGTCCATGGTTAAAACAAGTGAGGATTCAGCATCATACAAAAAAATGGTACAGTCCAGGGTAAAAAAGAGTCAGGTTTCCAGCCTCATGACAAACAATGGTACAGTCCAGGTTAAAAAGGAGTCAAGGATTCCAGCATCATGACAAACAATGGTACGGTCCAGAGTAAAAACAAGTCAGGATTCCAGCCTCATGACAAACAATGGTACAGTCCAGGGAAAGTCAAGTCAGGATTCCAGTCTCATGACAAACAATGGTACAGTCCATGGTTAAAACAAGTCAAGATTCCAGCATCATGACAAAAAATGGTACAGTCCAGGGTAAAAAAGAGTCAGGATTCCAACCTAATGACAAACAATGGTACAGTCCAGAGTAAAAAACAAGTTAGGATTCCAGCCTCATGACAAACAATGGTACAGTCCAGGGGAAATGTCAAGTCAGGATTCCAGTCTCATGTCAAACAATGGTACAGTCCATGGTTAAAACAAGTCAGGATTCCAGCATCATGATAAAAAAATGGTACAGTCCAGGGTAAAATCAAGTCAGGATTCCAGCCTCATGACAAACAATGGTACAGTCCAGAGTAAAAACAAGTCAGGATTCCAGCCTCATGACAAACAATGGTACAGTCCAGGCAAAAGGTGTCAGGATTCCAACCACATGACAAACAATGGTAGAGTCCAGACTAAAAACAAATCTGGATTCCAGCATCATGACAAACAATGGTACAGTCCAGAGAAATGCAAGTCAGGATTCCAGCCTCATGACAAACAATGGTACAGTCCAGGTTAAAAAGGAGCCAGGATTCCAG
>JAZGTH010000248.1:0-45889 GCA_036877525.1 Chromobotia macracanthus | reverse complement strand
CCGTCTGAACTTCTCAAACCAGGGAATTGAAAAGCACATGGCAAATGATAAACAAGAACACGTTGAATAGCAAAACAAAGCCAGTAAGACAAACACTGATCACAAATAACAAGGACACCCAACCTCATTTGGCAGGAATCAATTGGCCAGGAATCCAAACCTAGGAAACGAAAGCACATGGCAAAAAATCGAAGATCAAGAGACATGTTGAAGGGCCAGTGTCTCTAGTCACTTCCCATAATGTCTTCACTAAAGTCATGACCAATTAATCTGTTATTTACCATGTCCTTGTAGTCATTGACAGATTAGTATACCTTCTGTGATCATGACCAGTTGTGGTTGTGGGAACGTGATGTAACATGGTTTTTGTGAAAGTGTTCTTGCCAGAGATACAATTTTATTTCAATCTTATGACAAGCACAGAGTAGTCATTCCAGAAGGTAAAATGACCATGTGGTCCCCACAACATTGTAGAAATCTAAATGACCCTATGGTGCCCACCATCTGGAGAACGCTATAGATAACTTAATTGTGGTCATGACCAATGAAAACTAACATTGCCCTTTGGAAAATTTCATGTACAAGAGTACAAAAGTAACAAATTTGTACTTTAAGCTTTGTCAACCGTAATGCAGCCTTTCCAATAGCAAAATGACCCTATGGTCCCTACCACCATGTAGAAAGCTATGGGTGCTTGATTGACACCTACATCTCCTTTGGTCTTTTATGTGGTTTAATGTGGTTCATCTGAAAAATTGATTTGCGAAAGAATACAATTCTGATTTTAATTGGTAATGTAAATATCAATGTTTGTTTAACAAAGGCAGCCAGAGTAGGGTTATATCTCCTTCAAAGCCTCCAGTCATCTCCTGCAATATCTTCTTGAGGTCATGACCAATGAAGATTAATCTGGCTCCTTTGAAAATTTAAAGTGCCAAATAGTACATTTTGTTTTTCAAGCTTTATCATATATACAATACAGTCTTTTCAATAACAGAAATTGATCCAAGATGGCGCCGAGTGTGGCAGCCATGTTGCGAGCTCCGTCGAGACACTACAGTTTTTGTTTATCTATCTGTTTATTTTGTATGTAACCATGTTGATTTTCGTGTGATGTCGTCAGTTTAATTGTATATGACAAACACTTTTTGGATATTGGCTACACTGTCGCTCACCGGAAACCGGACTTTGAGTTCCCTGTAGACGCTCTGTTTACAAACACGCCAACAGAGCCCTTTGTTTGGGCGGCCCGGCCGCGACCTTGGAAAAACACAAGGAAAAGAGAGCTGTGTTCTCATCAGGCTGGGACGCCGTGCCTTCCGATCCTCGCTCCCCACCATTCTGCTCTGCGAACCGAGGGTGCGTATGTCCTACCAACGAGAAATGAGGGACTGCTGCATTATCTGCCTTACGGAAACCTGGATGTCTGATGTTCCAGACTCAGCCTTGAACCCGTGGGGTTCTCCGGGGAAGAGCAGAGGAGGGGGTGTATGTTTTATGATCAACGACGCTTGGTGTGATTGAAGGAATGTGCACTCAATCAAGTCCTTTTGCTCCCCTGATCTAGAATACCTCATGCTTTTGTGTCGACTGTACTGGCTGCCGAGGAAGTTCACAGCTGTTATCATCACAGCTGTATACTTTCCCCCTCAAGCCGACACAGATCAGGCACTCAAAGAACTGTATGGCAGTATAAACAAGCAGGAAACCGCGCACCCTGAGGCCGCGTTCATTATAATTGGTGACTTTACAAAGGCCAACCTCAAAACAATAACACCAAAATTCTTCCAGCATATAACATGCAACACACAAGGAAACCGGATTTTGGATCATTGTTACTCTTCCTTCCAGGATGGCTACAAGTCCCTCCCCCGCCCACCCTTCGGCAAATCGGACCACTCTTCCGTGCTGCCAGCTTACAGGCAGAAGCTGAAACAGGAAGCACTCGCTCACAGGACAATCCAGTGCTGGTCGGACCAATCGGATTCTATGCTACAGGACTGTTTTGATCACGTAGACTGGGAAATGTTCTGGTCTGCTTCCGATGGCGACATCGAGGTTTACTCAGATACCATTACGTGTTTCATTAAGATGTGCATAGATGACATTGTGACGACCAAAACTATCCGGATCTACCCCAACAATAAAACGTGGATAAACAACAACATTTGCGCAGCCCTGAAAGCGCAGACATCTGCGTTTAATTCTGGAGATGCGGAGGAGTACAAATGCACCAGCTATGCGGAGAAGTACAAACACACCAGCTATGCCCTCCGGAAAACCATCAAAGCTGCCAAACACCAGTACAGATAGAAAGTAGAAGGTCAGTTCAACTCCAACAGCACAAGAAGCATGTGGCAGGGAATCAACAACATTACGGACTTAAAGAGAAATAAACACCCCGCTATGAACACCGCTGCCTCTCTCCCCGGATGAGCCTAATTCTTTCTACGCTCATTTTGAAACAAATAACGGAGAGAGCTCCCACAACCGCTGATACAGATGCGAGTGCGCTCTCTGTCTCTGTAGCGGATGTTACACTGTCCTTCCATCGGGTGAATATTCGCAAGGCTGCGGGTCCTGACGGCATTCTGCGCCGCGTACTCAGAGCATGTTTTCAGCCACCTCCTGTACTCCCTATACACCCACGACTGCGTGGCCACACACAGCCCTAATGTCATTAAAATTTGCTGATGACACAACGGCGGTAGGCCTGATCACCAACAACGATGAGACGGCTTACAGAGAAGGGGGTGTGCGCTCTGACACAGTGGTGTCAGGAGAACCACCTCTCACTCAACATTGACAAGACCAAAGAGATTGTTGTGGACTTCAGGAAACAGGAAAGAGAACACACCCCCATCACTATTAATGGGTCACCAGTGGAGCAGGTCAACAGCTTCCTCAAGGACTTCACATGGTCTGCTCACACAGATGCAGTGGTGAAGAAGGCTCACCATAGCCTGTTCTACCTCAGGCTTCTGAGGAAGTTCGGTATGAACCGCAACATCCTCAGATCATTCTACACCTGCACTGTGGAGAGCATTCTGTCTGGTTGCATCACAGCCTGGTGTGGGAACACCACTGCCCTTAACCGCAAGGACCTGCAGAGGGTGGTCCGAACTTCCAGCCACATCACAGGAGGTGAGCTTCCCATCCGTCAGAATATATACAACAGGCGGTGTCTGAGAAAGGCACGGAGGATCATCAGTAACTCTAGCCACCCAAGTCACGGTCTGCTATCCCTACTGCCCTCAGGCAGACGGTACCACAGCATCCGGACACGCACATGCCGACTGAGGGACAGCTACTTTCCTCAAGCTGTCCGATTACTCAATGTGAACTGACATATTCTCAACCCACCCCCACCCTATACATACACATTACTTTAACTTTGACAGATCATTAGCATGGAGAAATGAAAGGTAAGATTAATGACACAACTCAAAGAACACTGCTACTCTTTAAGTCAACTTTCAGTCAATGTTAATGTTATGTTATGTTATGTTAATTATAAAGTTAGCCTGAAAGAAAGCCTGTGTATTTTTGTAACATTTTTGCAACATTTTGGATATATGGATATTTAATCTAAATTTTAACAATACAGAGAGATTAAATTAATATATTCAAGCAATTAAAACTGAAGAGGGTATTTTCTGTAAAATGTAATTCCACAAAATGCAAATAATAACTGAGGCAAAAGTTAGGACACCATCACATGTATTCCCTCTTAAAATGGCTCAAATCATACACAGGTGTATCACACCAGGTGCACATAATAGTAGATTGTTACTCAGCATTTTGAATGAGGTTTGCCCTATGTAAACCTCAGACATTTAGTTTGGTGTGCTCCTGACTGTTGAAGTGAGAGTGAGCACCATGGTGAGAGCAAAGGAGCTGTTAGATGCTTTCAGAAAAAAACATTGTAGCATCCTATGAGTCTGGTAAAGGATTTTAAAAGACCTCAAAAGATTTTGTAATCAGCCATTCCACTGTCCAGAAGATTGTCTACAAGTGGAGGGCTTTCAAAACAACTGCCAACATGCCCAGGTCTGGTCGCCCTAGCAAGTTCACCCCAAGAGCAGACCGCAAGATGCTAAAAGAGGTCTCCAAAAATCCTAAAATGTCATCTTGGGACCCACAACAGGCTCTGGCTACTGTTGATGTAAATGTGCATGCCTCTACAATCAGAAAGAGACTGCACAAGTTTAACTTGCATGGGAGGTGTGCAAAGAGGAAACCTTTGCTCTGAGAGAAACATCAAGGCCAGACTGACATTTGCCAGAGAGAATGTTGACAAAGACCAGGACTTCTGGAATAATGTTCTTTGTACAGATGAGTCCAAAATTGAATTATTTGGACACCACAGCAGAGGATATGTTTGGCGTAAACCAAAGACAGCATTCCACGAAAAGAACCTCATACCAACTGTGAAGCATGGAGGTGGAAGTGTCATGGTTTGGGGCTGCTTTGCTGCAGCGGGACCTGGTCAGCTCACCATCATAGAATCCACCATGAATTCTACTGTGTATCAGAAGGTGCTTGAAGAACATGTGAAACCATCTGTTACAAAATTAAAGCTAAAGCGGAACTGGACAATGCAACATGACAAGGACCCAAAACATACTAGTAAATCAACCAAAGACTGTCTGAAAAGGCAAAAATGGAGAGTCCTGGAATGGCCGAGTCAAAGTCCAGATCTGAATCCCATTGAGATGCTGTGGGGTGACTTGAAAAGGGCTGTACATCCAAGAAACCGCTCAAACATCTCACAGCTGAAAAAAATTTGCATTGAGGAGTGGGGTAAAATTTCCTCAGACCGATGTCAGAGACTGGTAGATAGCTACAAAAAGCATCTCACTGCAGTTATTTCAGCCAAAGAAGGTAACACTAGCTATTAGGGGCTAGGGTGTCCTATCTTTTTCCTCCGTTAAAATAGGCATTTTTGTAGAATTACATTTACAGAAGATCTTAAACACTTTTCTTCAGTTTAAATTGTTTATTTATACTTTACAATACTTTGTTTTAGTTTAAAGTTATAACTTTACTCTCTCTGTATTGTCAAAATTGAGACTAAATAACCATATATTAAAATGTTACAAAATACACATGCTTTCATAGGGTGTCCTAATTTTTTCACATGACTGTAAATGTCATATTAGACTTGAATATATCATATCAGTGATTCTTTCTAGTGATGCTGTTTGGTTGAGAAGGAGAAAAGCAGCATGTCTCAGATTCAGATTGATAAGCACAAACACAAATTTAACATCCAAAATGTTTGTCCTGTTTTACTGGTACTATTTACTGGCATGCAAATAGTGCTGTAACATCACGCCAGCAGAGGGAGCCCTCACCGGAATACTGACTGCTCATGTTCCCTCTGCTGAACTCTGAACTTTGAACTCTGAACTTCCTGTTTGGCATCTATATAAACCTTGCTGCCACATGGCCATGTTGCAAGTATTGCCAGCTTTACACCTGACTACTAAGCATTCTCTTTTACTGCCTGCTTTCCTGTGTTTTACCTATTGTTTGGTTCTCGTTTTCTGATTTTTGCCTAGCCCCTTTGTTTGACACCTGGTTGAACTGTCTATGTGTATTACGACCCTTTGCCTGTACTTTCGACTTTGATTATGGATAACCCCAATAAACATCCGCAACTGGATCCTGCTTCAGCTTCTGCCTCAGCCCCTTACAGAATACTTCGCCTACCCTCAATCCAGCGGATGTTTCACAGCTGCAAGCTGAATTTGTCTACCAGGGAGAACTATTACGCAGCTACCACGAACAGCTAGCTAACTTACAGGCATCGAATGAACTACTGCTCCAGCGACTTTGCTCTCCTCCTTCCACCACGTCGAGCACGGTAAGACTTGCTCTTCCCGATAAGTTTGATGGTTCTGCAGAACGGTGTAAAGGGTTCATTCGACAAGTACGCACTTATTTGGAATCCTTGGGGGATCAGTCTCATGCTAGTTCTGATCAATGCTCTTTTATCATGTCACTATTATCTGGCAAGGCTATTGATTGGGCTGCTGCGGTTTGGGAGACGGACGAACAGTTTAGATCTTCACCTGAGTATTTTTTGCAACAACTCCGAGAAGTATTTGAATATCCTGCTGGGGGTCGGGATGTTTCGTCTCGTCTTTTACACCTTTCTCAAGGCTCACATAGTGCAGCAGAGCACGCAGTCGAATTCAGGACTCTTGCAGCTCAGAGTGGATGGAATGATGCTGCACTTAAAGGGGTGTTTCGGGAAAGCCTATGTCCCCAATTGCAGTTGGAGATGGCATGTCGAGGTGAGGAATCTTCTTTCAATGACTTTGTTAACATGACTGTTAAGATTGATAATTTGCTCAGGAACTCACCTAAACCCAAGCAAGCGCATGCATCCCACCTTATGTCACGACCTGCACTTCGGAATCCATGTGTTACCGAGCCCATGCAAGTAGGGATCTACCAGGCTGTCTGAGGACGAGCGTAGACGAAGGTTCATCAACAACCTCTGCTTTTATTGTGGTGAACCAGGTCATCATAAGTCACAGTGTCCTCAAAAGACCCGGAGGTCCCTCACAGCACAAGACCGGGTGAATGTGGACACCCTTTCACAAAATCCATTTAAAGTCTTCACATTACCCGTACAGATTTCTACCGAAAGTGGTTCTTTTATGTTGACAGCATTAGTAGATTCCGGCGCCGCTCTCAACCTCATCAACTCGGACATCGCCCGGAAACATCAACTACCCACCATTCCATGCTTTCCACCTATCAGTATTACGGCTGTCAATAACCAACCCATCAAAGGAGGAGTTCTGGAACAGACCCGATCACTGAAAATGCAAATTGGGGTTTTTCATGAAGAGAACATCTCTCTATATCTGATCGACTCACCCAAATATGAAATAATTTTAGGAATGCCATGGCTAAGTTGCCACGATCCCCACATCTCCTGGTGCACGGGTGAGCTGACCCACTGGTCTCCATTCTGTTTTAGTCACTGTCTAACCCTTAAGCAGTCCAGTCCATGTCTGTCCACAAGCATGGGGAGCCCTCCGAGCCTGACCCAACCAAAGATCCCCAAGGTTTATAACGAGCTTTTGGAGGTCTTCAGCAAGGTTAAAGCCACACAGTTACCACCACATCGGCACTGGGACTGTGCTATAGACCTGCTTCCCAACATGTGTCCTCCCAAAAGCAAAGTCTACCCGCTGTCACGCCAAGAAGCACAGGCTATGGAGGACTACATCAAGGAGGCTCTGGAAGCTGGCTTTATCCGTCCTTCTACTTCTCCCGCTGCAGCCGGCTTCTTCTTCGTGGAGAAGAAGGATGGGGGTCTGCGTCCGTGCATCGACTACAGAGGCCTCAATAATGTCACTGTTAAATTCAGGTATCCACTGCCTCTAGTCCCTTCTGCCCTAGAACAACTCAGGAAGGCCAAAATTTTTACCAAACTCGACTTGAGAAACGCTTATAACCTGATACGCATCAGGGACGGAGATGAGTGGAAGACAGCTTTTCTCACCACCAGGGGGCACTACGAATACCTGGTTATGCCCTTTGGCCTTGCCAATGCCCCAGCCGTCTTCCAATCCTTCATAAATGAAGTCTTCAAAGATGTCCTCCACAAGTATGTCATCGCATATCTTGACGACATCCTAATCTATTCCCTGAATGAAGAGGATCATGTCACTCATGTCAAGAGTGTTCTTTCCAAGCTTCTCAATCACCAACTCTATGTCAATACTGAAAAATGTGAGTTTCATGTGAAGCAGACAACATTCCTGGGGTACAACATCAGCCACCAGGGCGTTGAAATGGATGTTTCTAAGGTAACCGCCGTCACTGAGTGGCCGCAGCCCCCCACGTTGAAAGAATTGCAGAGGTTCCTGGGTTTTGCTAACTTCTATCGACGCTTCATTAGGAACTACAGCTCTATTGCTGCACCTCTCACCTCATTACTCAAGGGAAAACCCAAGAAGTTGTCATGGAACGCTTCTGCCAATGCAGCCTTCCAAAAGCTCAAGACCAGCTTCACGACGGCCCCCATCCTTAAACATCCAGATCCAGAACTCCCCTTCATTGTGGAGGTCGATGCTTCTGACTGTGGGATTGGAGCCGTGCTCTCTCAACGTCACGGACAACCTCCCAAGCTTTTCCCGTGTGCCTTCTTCTCTCGGAAGCTAACCCCCGCTGAGTTTAATTATGATGTGGGAAACAAAGAGCTTCTGTCAATGAAGGCTGCCTTCATTGACAGAAGAATGGAGAAGAATGGAGACATTGGCTCGAGGGGGCAGCTCATCCTTTTCAAGTTATCACGGACCATAAGAACCTTGAGTATGTCAAGTCTGCTCGAGGCAAGATGGTCTCTGTTCTTTTCACGATTCCATTTTACAGTCACTTATCGTCCAGGCTCCAAGAATAGCAAGGCAGATGCACTATCCAGGCGCCATGATCCCCCACGACAGAACTACAATCCTGAACCTATCCTAAGTCCAGCCTTGTTTGTTGCTCCGGTCAACTGGGACATAATGGAGGAAATTCACCAGGCCGTCCTCACAGAACCATCACCATCGAACTGCCCCCTTCCAAACAATATGTTCCCCAGACACTACGTCACCGGGTCATCCAGTGGGTCCACACATCACTCAGCACGGGACATCCCGGCATTTCACGAACCCTTAAACTTGTGCAGAATTCCTTCTGGTGGCCTTCAATGACCAAAGATGTGGCCAATTATGTCAAGTCTTGCTCCATCTGTGCCCAGTCCAAGACTCCCAGGGACCTGCCGACGGGACTTCTACAGCCTCTCCCGATTCCCCCAACGACCTTGGTCTCACCTCTCCATTGACTTCATCACTGACTTACCCCTGTCTGATGGTTACACCACAATCCTGGTCATCGTCGACCGCTTCTCCAAAGCCTGTCGTCTGGTTCCATTAAAAGGATTACCTACTGCCATGGAGACTGCTCAAGCCATGTTCCACCATGTCTTTCGAAACTATGGTCTACCTGAAGACATTGTATCAGATCGAGGAACTCAGTTCACCTCTCAGGTTTGGAAATCCTTTTGTAACCTTTTAGATATCAATGTGAGTTTAACCTCTGGCTATCATCCGCAGTCAAACGGTCAGGTGGAGAGGCTGAACCAAGAGATCGGCAGGTACCTGCGGACTTACTGCAGCCGCGAACAACATCGCTGGGCTGAATTTCTCCCTTGGACCGAGTATGCCCAGAACTCACTCACGCACTCCTCTACAGGACTCACACCATTTCAATGTGTGCTGGGTTACCAGCCTCCCCTGTTCCCGTGGTCAGGAGAACCATCGTCTGTGCCTGCTGTTAATGACTGGATTCGTAACAGTGAGAGGGTGTGGGACAGTGCCCATGTACGGCTTCAACGCGCTGTGAGGAGGCAGGAGATTAACGCTAACCGTCACCGTCGCCCACACCCTCCATACCAACCTGGACAAAGGGTCTGGCTCTCCACGAGGGATCTCAAGCTACGTCTGCCGAGCAGGAAGCTCTCTCCCAGGTATGTTGGCCCATTTAAAATCATAAGACAGATTAATGAGGTCACTTACCAATTAGAGCTTCCTGCTGACTACCGCATCTCTCCTTCTTTCCATGTGTCACTCCTCAAACCTTTCCACCGGGACGCTGACCCCGAGGCCATATTGCAGGAGCCACCGCCACCGCTGGACATTGGCGGAACGCCGCCTACAAGGTGAACGTCCTGCTTGACTCACGGCGAAGAGGGGGTCAGTTACAATACCTGGTGGATTGGGAGGGATACGGCCCAGAGGAGAGATCGTGGGTAGCGGCAGTGGACATTCTGGATCCCTCGCTCATGGAGGAGTTTCATCGAGCCAGACCTGACCGTCCAGCACCACGTCCACGGGGACGCCCACGTAGAGCACCTGGAGGTGCTCCTAGAGGGGGGGGTTCTGTAACATCACGCCAGCAGAGGGAGCCCTCACCGGAATACTGACTGCTCATGTTCCCTCTGCTGAACTCTGAACTTTGAACTCTGAACTTCCTGTTTGGCATCTATATAAACCTTGCTGCCACATGGCCATGTTACAAGTATTGCCAGCTTTACACCTGACTACTAAGCATTCTCTTTTACTGCCTGCTTTCCTGTGTTTTACCTATTGTTTGGTTCTCGTTTTCTGATTTTTGCCTAGCCCCTTTGTTTGACACCTGGTTGGACTGTCTATGTGTATTACGACCCTTTGCCTGTACTTTCGACTTTGATTATGGATAACCCCAATAAACATCCGCAACTGGATCCTGCTTCAGCTTCTGCCTCAGCCCCCTTACAAGTGCGGAATAATCCCTATTGTTATTATGTAAGCCCTCTACAACAAATAAAAGTATAAACTCCATTAACTTTGGTAAGGTGATGCAGAAACTTTATAAACTATTGATTCATTAAACAGTTAGTTTAACCACCACTAGCTTTAGTAAGATGATGCAGAATCTTTATAAACTATTGATCCATTGAACAGTTAGTTTAACTACCACTAGCTTTGGTAAGATGGTGCAAAATCTTTATAAATTATTGATTCATTAAACTGTCCTCACAAATTTCCTATACAGCATCACATATGACCTCATGCCAATTTATGTTTACAAATACCTTCCATATTTTACAGGTGACTTCTGAGACAGAAGAACAGTCAAATGGTTTGTTCAGCTGTGCAGGACAGAATGGAACAAAGAAGGTAACTGTCTGTTAAGTTTGTTTATAATACTCAATAGATAGTTTAACTACCACTAGCTTTGTTAAGATGATGCAGAAACATAAAAACTATTGACTCATTAAACAGATAGTTTAACCACCGCTAGCTTTGGTTAGATAATGCAGAATCTTTATAAACTATTGATTCATTAACCAGTTAGTTTAAATACCATTAGCATTGGTAAAATGATGCAAAATCTTTATAAACTATTGATTCATTAAACAGTCAGATCAGCTTCATTAAAGTTTGGTAAAATGATGCAGAATCTTTATAAACTATTGATTCATTAAACAGTTAGTTTAACTACCACTAACCTTGGTAAGATGATGAATTTTTTTAAAAAATTTTTTTTTTATAAAACAGTTAGTTTAACCACCACTAGCATTGGTAAGATGATGTATAATCTTTATAAACTATTGATTCAATAAACAGTTACTTTAACTACTACTAGTTTTGGTAAGATGATGCAGAATCTTTATAAACTATTGATTCATTAAACAGTTAGTTTAAAAAAAAAAAAACTTTTTTTGGATGATATACAATCTTTGTAAACTATTGATTCATTAAAAAATTTGTTTAAATACCACTAGCTTTGGTAAGGTGATGCAGAGTGTTTAAAAAGAATTGACTCAATAAACAGTTAGTTTAACCACCACTAGCTTTGGTAAGGTGATGCAGAATCTTTATGAACTACTGATTAATTAAACAGTTACGTTAACTACCACTAGTTTTGGTAAGATGATGCAGAATCTTTATAAACTATTGATTCATTAAACAGTTAGTTTAACCAACACTAACGTTTGTTAGATGATGTACAATCTTTGTAAACTATTGATTCATTAAACGGTTAAATTAACCACCACTAGCTTTAGTAAGATGATGCAGAATTTTATAAACTATTGGTTCATTTAACAATTAGTTTAACTCAATTATCTTTGGCAAGATGATGCAGAATCTTTATAAACTATTGATTCATTAAACAGTTAGATTAACCACCACTAACTTTGGTAAGATGATTTAGAATCTTTATAAACTGTGGATTCAATAAACAGCTTGTTTAATTACCATTAGCTTAGCTAAGATGATGGAGAATCTTTATAAACTATTGATACATTAGCCAATTAGTTTAACCACCACTAGCGTTGAAAAGATGATGCGGAATCTTTTTAAACTATTGGTTCATTAAACAGTTAGTTTAACTCCATTATCTTTGGCAAGATAATGCAGAATCTTTATAAACTATTGATTCATTAAACAGTTAGATTAACCACCACTAACTTTGGTAAGATGATTTAGAATCTTTATAAACTATTGGTTCAATAAACAGTTAGTTTAATCACCATCAGCTTTAGTTATGTGACGCAGAATCTTTATAAACTATTGATTTATTAAACACTTATGTTAACTGCCACTAACTTTGGTAAAATGATGCAGAATCTTTATAAACTGTTGATTCAATGAACAGTTCGTTTAAATACCATTAGCTTAGGTAAGATGTTGGAGAATCTTTATAAACTGTTGATTCAATAAACAGTTATTTTAACCACCACTAATTTTGGTAATATGATGCAGAATCTTTATTAGTGGTAGTTAACATAACTGTTTAATGAACCAAAAGTTTATAAAGAGTCTGCATCATCTAACCAAAGGTAGAGGTGATTAAACTAACGGTTTAATGAATCAACAGTTTATAAAGATTGTGCATCATTTTACCAAAGTTAGTGGTAGTTAACATAACTGTTTAATGAATCAATATTTTATAAAGATTCTGCGTCACATAACCAAAGCTAGTGGTAGTTAAACTAACTGTTTAATGAATAAATAGTTCATAAAGATTCTGCATCATCTAACCAAAGGTAGTGGTAGTTAAACTAAATGTTTAATGAATCAATAGTTTATAAAGATTATGTATCATTTAACCAAAACTAGTGGTGGTTAAATTAACTGTTTAATGAACCAATAGTTTATAAAGATTCTGCATCATCTGACCATAGCTAGTGGTAGTTAAACTAAATGTTTAATGAATCAATAGTTTATAAAGATTATGTATCATTTAACCAAAACTAGTGGTGGTTAAATTAACTGTTTAATGAACCAATAGTTTATAAAGATTCTGCATCATCTGACCATAGCTAGTGGTAGTTAAACTAACTGTTAAATGAATCAACAGTTTATAAAGATTCTGCATAATTTTACCAAAGTTAGTGGTAGTTAAACTAACTGTTTATTGAATCAATACTTTATAAAGATTCTGCGTCATATATCCAAAGGTAGTGGTGGTTAAACTAACTGTTTAATGAATCAATAGTTCATAAGGTTTCTGAATCAATAGTTTATAAAGTTTCTGCATCACCTTACCAAAGTTAATGGAGTTTATTATTTTTTTGTTGTAGAGGGCTTAAATAACAATAGGTATTTTTCTGGACTATTTGCATGCCAGTAAATAGTACCAGTAAAACAGGACAAACTTTTTGGACCTTAAATTTGTGTTTAAACTTATCAATCTGAATCTGAGACATGCTGCTTTTCTCCTTCTCAACCAAACAGTATCACTAGAAAGAAATTCTGATATAATATATTCAAGTCTAATATAATATTTACAGTTTATTTTTGTACTGAAAAAATGTGTAAAATTTTTTATATATGGTTATTTAGTCTCGATTTTGACAATACAGAGCTTAAAACTTAAGAAAAGTGTTTAAGATCTTCTGTAAATATAATTCTACAATAATGCCCATTTTAACTGAGGAAAAAGATAGGACACCCTAGCCCCTAATAGCTAGTGTTACCTTCTTTGGCTGAAATAACTGCAGTGAGATGCTATCTACCAGTCTCTGACATCGGTCTGAGGAAATTTTACCCCAATCCTCAATGCAAATTTTTTTTTAGCTGTGAGATGTTTGAGGGGTTTCTTGGATGTACAGCCCTTTTCAAGTCACCCCACAGCATCTCAATGGGATTCAGATCTGGACTTTGACTCGGCCATTCCAGGACTCTCCATTTTTGCCTTTTCAGCCAGTCTTTGGTTGATTTACTAGTATGTTTTGGGTCCTTATCATGTTGCACGGTCCAGTTCTTTAGCTTTAATTTTCCAACAGATGGTCTCACATGTTCTTCAAGCCCATTCTGATACACAATAGAATTCATGGTGGATTCTATGATGGTGAGCTGACCAGGTCCTGCTGCAGCAAAGCAGCCCCAAACCATGACACTTCCACCTCCATGCTTCACAGTTGGTATGAGGTTCTATTCGTGGAATGCTGTCTTTGGTATACGCCAAACATATCCTCTGCTGTGGTGTCCAAATAATTCAATTTTGGACTCATCTGTCCAAAGAACATTATTCCTGAAGTCCTGGTGTTTTTCAACATTCTCTCTGGCAAATGTCAGTCTGGCCTTGATGTTTCTCTCAGAGAGCAAAGGTTTTCTCCTTGCACACCTCCCGTGCAAGTTAAACTTGTGCAGTTTCTTTCTGATTGTAGAGGCATGCACATTTACATCAACAGTAGCCAGAACCTGCTGTAGCGATGACATTTTAGGGTTTTCGGAGACCTCTTTTAGCATCTTGCGGTCTGCTCTTGGGGTGAACTTGCTGAGGCGACCAGACCTGGGCATGATGGCAGTTGTTTTGAAAGCCCTCCACTTGTAGACGATCTTCTGGACAGTAGAATGGCTGATTACAAAATCTTTTGAGATCTTTTTAAATCCCTTACCAGACTCACAGGATGCTACAATGTTTTTTTTCTGAAGGCATCTGACAGCTCTTTTGCTCTCACCATGGTGCTCACTCTCACTTCAACAGTCAGGAGCACACCAAACTAAATGTCTGAGGTTTAGATAGGGCAAGCCTCATTCAAAATGCTGAGTAACGATCTACTATTATGTGCACCTGGTGTGATACACCTGTGTATGATTTGAGCCATTTTAAGAGGGAATACATGTGAGGGTGTCCAAACCTTTGCCTCAGATATTATTTGCATTTTGTGGAATTACATTTTACAGAAAATACCCTCTTCAGTTTTAATTGCTTAGATATATTAATTTAATCTCTCTGTATTGTTAAAATTTAGATTAAATATCCATACATCCAAAATGTTGCAAAAATGTTACAAAAATACACAGGCTTTCTTTCAGGCTAACTTTATAACTATATATTACTATAACATAATATAACATTAACATTGACTGAAAGTTGACTTAAAGAGTTCTCCATGCTGATGATCTCTCAAAGTTAAAGTGATGTGTATGCAAAAGGGTGGGGGTGGGTTGAGATTATGTCAGTTCACATTGAGTAATCGGACAGCTTCAGAAAAATAGCTGTCCCTCAGTCGGCTTGTGCGTGTCCAGATGCTGTGGTACCATCTGCCTGAGGGCAGTAGGGATAGCAGACCGTGACTTGGGTGGCTAGAGTCACTGATGATCCTCTGTGCCTTTCTCAGACACCGCCTGTTGTATATATTCTGGAGGATGGGAAGCTCACCTCCTGTAATGTGGTTGGAAGTTCGGACCACCCTCTGCAGGGCCTTGCGGTTAAGGGCCGTGGTGTTACCGTACCAGGCTGTGATGCAACCAGACAGAATGCTCTCCACAGTGCAGGTGTAGAATGATCTGAGGATGTTGCGGTTCATACCGAACTTCCTCAGACGCCTGAGGTAGAACAGGCACTGGTAAGCCTTCTTCACCACTGCATCTGTGTGAGCAGACCATGTGAAGTCCTTGAGGAAGCTGTTGACCCGCTCCACTGCTGACCCACTGATGGTGATGGGGGTGTGTTCTCTTTCCTGTTTCCTGAAGTCCACAACAATCTCTTTGGTCTTGTCAATGTTGAGTGAGAGATGGTTCTCCTGACACCAGTGTCAGAGCGCACACCCCTTCTCTGTAGGCCGTCTCGTCGTTGTCGGTGATCAGGCCTGCCGCCGTTGTGTCATCAGCAAATTTTACAATGACATTAGAGCTGTGTGTGGCCACGCAGTCGTGGGTGTATAGGGAGTACAGGAGGGGGCTGAAAACATGCTCTGTGTACGCAGCCCAGAATACCATCAGGACCCGCAGCCTTGCGAATATTCACCCGACGGAAGGACCGTGTAACCTGGTGCATTTGTACTCCTCCGCAAAGCTGGTGCATTTGTACTCCTCCGCATCTCCAGAATTAAACGCAGATGTCCACGCTTTCAGGGCTGCGTAAACGTTGTTGTTTATCCACGGTTTATTGTTGGGGTAGATTTGCCATGAGATTGGAATGCTGACTCCTTTTTACCCTGGACTCTGCCATTGTTTGCCATGAGATTGGAATCCTGACTCGTTTATAGCCTTGACTCTACAATTGTTTGCCATGAGATTGGAATCCTGACTCCTTTTTTGCCTGGACTCTACCATTGTTTGCCAAGTGACTGGAATCCTGACTCATTTTTACCCTAGACTGTACCATTGTTTGCCATGTGGTTGGAATCCTAACTCCTTTTAAGCCTAGACTCTACCATTCTTTGCCATGAGATTGGAATCCTGACTCCTTTATAGACTGGACTCTACCATTGTTTGCCATGAGATTGGAATCCTGACTTCTGTTTAGCCTGGACTCTACCATTGTTTGTCATGAGATTGGAATCCTGACTCGTTTTTACCCTGATCTGTACCATTGTTTGACATGTGGTTGGAATACTGACTTCTTTTTAGCATGGACTCTACCATTGTTTGCCATAAGATTGGAATCCTGACTCCTTTTAAGCCTGGACTCTACCATTGTTTGCATGAGATTGGAATGCGGACTCCTTTTTACCCTGGACTCTACCATTGTTTGCCATGAGATTGGAATCCTGACTCCTTTTAAGCCTGGACTCTACCATTGTTTGCATGAAATTGGAATGCTGACTCCTTTTTACCCTGGACTCTACCATTGTTTGCATGAGATTGGAATGCTGACTCCTTTTTACCCTGGACTCTACAATTGTTTGCCATAAGATTGGAATCCTGACTCCTTTTTATCCTGGAAAATACCATTGTTTGCCATGAGATTGGAATCCTGACTCCATTTTAGAATGGACTCTACCATTGTTTGCCATGAGGCTGGAATCCTGACTCCTTTGTAGCCTGGACTCTACAATTGTTTTAGCCTGGACTCTTCCATTGTTTTTCCTGAGGTTGTATGTCTGTGTCTTTTGTGATTAGTGTTTGAATTCCTGGCATTGTTTTGCTCTTCAGCATGTCACATTTTCAAACCAGTTGGTGGTACAGTGGTAGAACTCTTGCCTGCGGGAGGACCAGGGTTTTATTCCCAGCTAAGGTAACAACAACTTGTTTTGATGTTTGTTGATTTCAGCAGAATATGTCTGGAAGGTAATCAAGTTCCTGTTTTTTTGACACATTTGTCTTTCCTGACAGACAGCTTCAGGTGTATTTCTCTTCTGGCTGTACTCACTATAGATGGTTGGAATCCTGACTCCTTTTTACCCTGGACTCTACCATTGTTTGCCATGTGATTGGAATCCTGACCCCATTTAACCTGGACTCAACCATTGTTTGCCATGTGGTTGGAAACCTGACTCCTTTTCCCTGGACTCTACCATTGTGTGCCATGAGATTGGAATCCTGAGTCCTTTTTACCCTGGACCCTATCATTGTGTGCCATGAGATTTGAATCCTGAGTCCTTTTTAGTCTGGACTCTACCATGGTTTGCCATGAGATTGGAATCCTGACTTCTTTTTACCCTGGACTGTCCATTGTTTGACATGAGATTGGAATCCTGACTTCTTTTTAGCCTGGACTGTACCATGGTTTCCCATGAGATTGGAAACCTGAGTTCTATTGCCCTGGACTCTACCATTGTGTGCCATGAGATTGGAATCCTGAGTCATTTTTTGAATGGACTATACCATTGTTCTCCATGTGATTGGAATGCTGACTCCATTTTAGACTGGACTGTACCATTGTTTGCCATATGGTTGGAAACCTGACTCCATTTTAGCCTGGAATGATTGAGAAGTTCAGAAGGGCTAGGTGATGGCAACGAGAATGCCACATTTTCACACCAATTGGTGGTACAGTGGTAGAACTCTCGCCACATGGCAAACAATGGTACAGCCCAGGCTAAAATGGAGTCAGGTTTCCAACCATATGGCAAACAATGGTACAGTCCAGGGTACAAAGAAGTCAGGATTCCAAACACATGGTAAACAATAGTAGAGTCTCAGAGAAAACTACGGTAGATTCCAGGCTAAAACAATGGTAGAGTCCAGGCTAAAAAGAAGTCAGGATTCCAACCACATGGAAAACAATGGTAGAGTCCAGGGTTAAACGAGTCAGGTTTCCAACCATCAATAGGGAGTACTGCCAAAAGAGAAATACACCTGATGCTGTCTGTCAGGAAAGACAAACGTCGTAAAAAAATCAGCAACTTGATTACCTTCCAGGCATATTGTGATGAAATCAACAATCATCAAAACAAGTTACTGTTGCCTTAGCTGGGAATCGAACCCTGGTCTTGCCGCATGACAGGCGAGAGTTCTACCACTGTACCACCAATTGGCGTGAAAATGTGGCATTCTCGTTGCCATCACCTAGCCCTTCTGAACGTCTCAAACCACAGAATTAAAAAGCAAATGGCAAACGAAGATGAAGAGACATGCTGAAGAGCAAAACAATGCCAATAAGACATACACTGATCACAAAAGACACAGACATACAGTCTCAGTGAAAACTATGGTAGATTCCAGGCTAAAACAATGGTAGAGTACAGGCTAAAATGGAGTCAGGATTCCATTCACATGGCAAACAATGGTACAGTCCAGTCTAAAATGGAGTCAGCATTCCAATCACATGGCGAACAATGGTAGAGTCCATTCTAAAAAGGACTCAGGATTCCAATCTCATGGCACACAATGGTAGAGTCCAAGGCAAATAGAACTCAGGTTTCCAATCTCATGGGACGCCATGGTAGAGTCCAGGCTAAAATGGAGTCAGGTTTCCAACCACATGGCAAACAATGGTACAGTCCAGGGTCCAAGAAGTCAGGATTCCAAACACATGGCAAACAGTGGTAGAGTCCAGGGTTAAACGAGTCAGGTTTCCAACCATCAATAGGGAGTACTGCCAAAAGAGAAATACACCTGATGCTGTCTGTCAGGAAAGACAAATGTCTTAAAAAAATCAGCAACTTGATTACCTTCCAGGCATATTCTGCTGAAATCAACAACCATCAAAACAAGTTACTGTTGCCTTAGCTGGGAATCAAACCCTGGTCCTGCCGCATGACAGGCGAGAGTTCTACCACTGTACCACCAATTGGTGTGAAAATGTGGCATTCTCATTGCCATCACCTAGCCCTTCTGAACTTCTCAAACCACGGAATTATAAAGCAAATGGCAAACGAAGATGAAGAAACATGCTGAAGAGCAAAACAATGCCAATAAGACATACACTGATCACGAAAGACACAGACATACAGTCTCAGTGAAAACTATGGTAGATTCCAGGCTAAAACAATGGTAGAGTCCAGGCTAAAATGAAGTCAGGATTCCAGTCATATGGCGAACAATGGTATAGTCTATTCTAAAAGGACTCAGGATTCCAATCTCATGGCAAACAATGGTACAGTCCAGGCTAAATGGAGTCAGGTTTCCAACCACATGGCAAACAATGGTAGAGTCCAGTCTAAAATGGAGTCAGGATTCCAATCACATGGCGAACAATGGTATAGTCCATTCTAAAAAGGACTCAGGATTCCAATCTCATCGCACACAATGGTAGAGTCCAAGGCAAATAGAACTCAGGTTTCCAATCTCATGGGAAGCCATGGTAGAGTCCAGGCAAAATGGAGTCAGGTTTCCAACCACATGGCAAACAATGGTACAGTCCAGGGTACAAAGAAGTCAGGATTCCAAACACATGGCAAGCAGTGGTAGAGTCCAGGGTTAAACGAGTCAGGTTTCCAACCATCAATAGGGAGTACTGCCAAAAGAGAAATTCACCTGATGCTGTCTGTCAGGAAAGACAAATGTCTTAAAAAATCAGCAACTTGATTACCTTCCAGGCATATTCTGCTGAAATCAACAATCATCAATACAAGTTACTGTTGCCTTAGCTGGGAATCAAACCCTGGTCCTGCCACATCATAGGCGAGAGTTCTACCACTGTACCACCAATTGGTGTGAAAATGTGGCATTCTCGTTGCCATCACCTAGCCCTTCTGAACTTCTCAAACCAGGGAATTAAAAAGCAAATGGCAAACGAAGATGAAGAGACATGCTGAAGAGCAAAACAATGCCAATAAGACATACACTGATCACAAAAGACACAGACATACAGTCTCAGTGAAAACTATGGTAGATTCCAGGCTAAAACAATGGTAGAGTCCATTCTAAAAAGGACTCAGGATTCCAATCTCATGGCACACAATGGTAGAGTCCAAGGCAAATAGAACTCAGGTTTCCAATCTCATGGGACGCCATGGTAGAGTCCAGGCTAAAATGGAGTCAGGTTTCCAACCACATGGCAAACAATGGTACAGTCCAGGGTACAAAGAAGTCAGGATTCCAAACACATGGCAAACAGTGGTAGAGTCCAGGGTTAAACGAGTCAGGTTTCCAACCATCAATAGGGAGTACTGCCAAAAGAGAAATACACCTGATGCTGTCTGTCAGGAAAGACAAATGTCTTAAAAAAATCAGCAACTTGATTACCTTCCAGGCATATTGTGCTGAAATCAACAATCATCAAAACAAGT
Source organism: Chromobotia macracanthus (assembly GCA_036877525.1). Classification (NCBI taxonomy): domain Eukaryota; kingdom Metazoa; phylum Chordata; class Actinopteri; order Cypriniformes; family Botiidae; genus Chromobotia; species Chromobotia macracanthus. Next base: position 25,425 of record JAZGTH010000248.1, on the reverse strand, counting down.
TACTGTTGCCTTAGCTGGGAATCGAACCCTGGTCCTGCCGCATGACAGGCGAGAGTTCTACCACTGTACCACCAATTGGTGTGAAAATGTGGCATTCTCATTGCCATCACCTAGCCCTTCTGAACTTCTCAAACCACGTAATTATAAAGCAATTGGCAAACGAAGATGAAGAGACATGCTGAAGAGCAAAACAATGCCAATAAGACATACACTGATCACAAAAGACACACACATACAGTCTCCGTGAATACTATGGTAGATTCCAGGCTAAAACAATGGTAGAGTCCAGTTTAAAATGGAGTCAGGATTCCAATCACATGGCGAACAATGGTATAGTCTATTCTAAAAAGGACTCAGGATTCCAATCTCATGGCAAACAATGGTACAGTCCAGTCTAAAAATGACTCAGGATTCCAATCTCATGGCACACAATGGTAGAGTCCAGGGCAAATAGAACTCAGGTTTCCAATCTCATTGGAAACCATGGTATAATCCAGGCTAAAATGGAGTCAGGTTTCCAACCACATGGCAAACAATGGTAGAGTCCAGTTTAAAATGGAGTCAGGATTCCAATCACATGGCGAACAATGGTATAGTCCATTCTAAAATGGACACAGGATTCCAATCTCATGGCAAACAATGGTACAGTTCAGGCTAAAATGGAGTCAGGTTTCCAACCACATGGCAAACAGTGGTACAGTCCAGGGTACAAAGAAGTCAGGATTCCAACCACATGGCAAACAATGGTAGAGTCCAGGGTGAAACGAGTCAGGTTTCCAACCATCAATAGGGAGTACTGCCAAAAGAGAAATACACTTGATGCTGTCTGTCAGGAAAGACAAATGTCTTAAAAAAATCAGCAACTTGATTACCTTCCAGGCATATTCTGCTGAAATCAACAATCATCAAAACAAGTTACTGTTGCCTTAGATGGGAATCGAACCCTGGTCCTGCCGCATGAAAAGCGAGCGTTCCACCACTGTACCACCAATTGGTGTGAAAATGTGGCTCTCATTGCCATCACCTAGCCCTTCTGAACTATCAAACACAGAATTAAAAAGCAAATGACAAACGAAGTTGAAGAGACATGCTGAAGAGCAAAACAATGCCAATAAAACATACACTGATCACAAAAGACACAGACATACAGTCTCATTGAAAACTATGGTAGACTCCAGGCTAAAACAATGGTAGAGTCCAGGCTAAAATGAAGTCAGGATTCCAACCACATGGCAAACAATGGTACAGTCCAGGCTAAAATGGAGTCAGGTTTCCAACCACATGGCAAACAATGGTACAGTCCAGGGTACAAAGAAGTCAGGATTCCAACCTCATGGCACACAATGGTAGAGTCCAGGCTAAAATGATGTCAGGAATCCAACCATATGGCAAACAATGGTAGAGTCCAGGCTAAAATGGAGTCAGGATTCCAATCACATGGCGAACAATGGTAGAGTCCAGGCTAAAATGAAGTCAGGAAATCAACAATCATCAAAACAAGTTACTGTTGCCTTAGCTGGGAATCGAACCATCGTCCTGCCGCATGAAAGGCGAGCGTTCTACCACTGTACTACCAATTGGTGTGAAAATGTGGCACTCATTGCCATCACCTTGCCCTTCTGAACTTCTCAAACACGGAATTAAAAAGCAAATGACAAAATTAAGATGAAGAGACATGCTGAAGAGCAAAACAATGCCATTAAGACATACACTGATCACAAAAGACACAGACATACAGTCTCAGTGAATACTACGGTAGATTCCAGGCTAAAACAATGGTAGAGTCCAGGCTAAAATGAAGTCAGGATTCCAACCACATGGCAAACAATGGTACAGTCCAGTCTAAAATGGAGTCAGCATTCCAATCACATGGCGAACAATGGTAGACTCCAGTTGAAAATGGAGTCAGGATTCCAATCACATGGCGAACAATGGTATAGTCCATTCTAAAAAGGACTCAGGATTCCAATCTCATGGCACACAATGGTAGAGTCCAGGGCAAATAGAACTCAGGTTTCCAATCTCATGGCAAACAATGGTACAGTCCAGGCAAAAATGGAGTCAGGTTTCCAACCACATGGCAAATAATGGTACAGTCCAGGGTCCAAGAAGTCAGGATTCAAATCTCATGGCAAACAATGGTACAGTCCAGTCTAAAATGGAGTCAGCATTCCAATCACATGGCGAACAATGGTAGAGTCCAGTTGAAAATGGAGTCAGGATTCCAATCACATGGCGAACAATGGTATAGTCCATTCTAAAAAGGACTCAGGATTCCAATCTCATGGCACACAATGGTAGAGTCCAGGCTAAAATGATGTCAGGAATCCAACCATATGGCAAACAATGGTAAAGTCCAGGCTAAAATGGAGTCAGGATTACAATCACATGGCAAACAATGGTAGAGTCCAGTTTAAAATGGAGTCAGGATTCCAATCACATGGCGAACAATGGTATAGTCCATTCTAAAAAGGACTCAGGATTCCAATCTCATGGCACACAATGGTAGAGTCCAGGCTAATACAATGGTAGAGTCCAGGCTAAAATGATGTCAGGATTCCAACCACATGGCAAACAATGGTACAGTCCAGTCTAAAATGGAGTCAGCATTCGAATCACATGGCGAACAATGGTAGAGTCCAGTTTAAAATGGAGTCAGGATTCCAATCACATGGCGAACAATGGTATAGTCCATTCAAAAATGGACACAGGATTCCAATCTCATGGCAAACAATGGTACAGTCCAGGCTAAAATGGAGTCAGGTTTCCAACCACATGGCAAACAATGGTACAGTCCAGGGTACAAAGAAGTCAGGATTCCAACCACATGGCAAACAATGGTAGAGTCCAGGGTTAAACGAGTCAGGTTTCCAACCATCAATAGGGAGTACTACCAAAAGAGAAATACACTTGATGCTGTCTGTCAGGAAAGACAAATGTCTTAAAAAAATCAGCAACTTGATTACCTTCCAGGCATATTCTGCTGAAATCAACAATCATCAAAACAAGTTACTGTTGCCTTAGCTGGGAATCGAACCCTGGTCCTGCCGCATGAAAAGCGAGCGTTCTACCACTGTACCACCAATTGGTGTGAAAATGTGGCACTCATTGCCATCACCTAGCCCTTCTGAACTATCAAACACAGAATTAAAAAGCAAATGGCAAACGAAGATGAAGAGACATGCCGAAGAGCAAAACAATGCCAATAAGACATACACTGATCACAAAAGACAAAGACATAAAGTCTCAGTGAATACTATGGTAGATTCCAGGCTAAAACAATGGTAGAATCCAGGCTATAATGAAGTCAGGATTCCAACCACATGGCAAACAATGGTACAGTCCAGTCTAAAATGGAGTCAGGATTCTAATCACATGGCAAACAATGGTACAGTCCAGGGTACAAAGAAGTCAGGATTCCAAACACATGGCAAACAGTGGTAGAGTCCAGTTTAAAATGGAGTCAGGATTCCAATCACATGGCGAACAATGGTAAAGTCCATTCTAAAAAGGACTCAGGATTCCATTCTCATGGCACACAATGGTAGAGTCCAAGGCAAAAAAGATCTCAGATTTCCAATCTCATGGCAAACAATGGTAGAGTCCTGGGTTAAACGAGTCAGGTTTCCAACCATCAATAGGGAGTACTGCCAAAAGAGAAATTCACCTGATGCTGTCTGTCAGGAAAGACAAACATCTCAAAAATCAGCAACTTGATTACCTTTAAGGCATATTCTGCTGAAATCAACAATCATCAAAACAAGTTACTGTTCCCTTAGCTGGGAATCGAACCCTGGTCCTGCCGCATGACAGGCGAGAGTTCTACCACTGTACCACCAATTGGTGTGAAAATGTGGCATTCTCATTGCCATCACCTAGCCCTTCTGAACTTCTCAAACCACGGAATTAAAAAGCAAATGGCAAACGAAGATGAAGAGACATGCTGAAGAGCAAAACAATGCCAATAAGACATACACTGATCACAAAAGACACAGACATACAGTCTCATTGAAAACTATGGTAGAGTCCAGGCTAAAACAATGGTAGAGTCCAGGCTAAAATGATGTCAGGATTCCAACCACATGGCAAACAATGGTACAGTCCAGTCTAAAATGGAGTCAGCATTCGAATCACATGGCGAACAATGGTAGAGTTCAGTCTAAAAATGACTCAGGATTCCAATCACATGGCAAACAATGGTAGAGTCCAGGCTAAAATGATGTCAGGAATCCAACCATATGGCAAACAATGGTAGAGTCCAGGCTAAAATGGAGTCAGGATTCCAATCACATGGCAAACAATGGTAGAGTCCAGGCTAAAATGGAGTCAGGATTCCAATCACATGGCGAACAATGGTATAGTCCATTCTAAAAAGGACTCAGGATTCCAACCACATGGCAAACAATGGTACAGTCCAGTCTAAAAATGACTCAGGATTCCAATCTCATGGCACACAATGGTAGAGTCCAGGGCAAATAGAACTCAGGTTTCCAATCTCATTGGAAACCATGGTAGAATCCAGGCTAAAATGGAGTCAGGTTTCCAACCACATGGCAAACAATGGTAGAGTCCAGGGTTAAACGAGTCAGGTTTCCAACCATCAATAGGGAGTACTGCCAAAAGAGAAATACTCTTGATGCTGTCTGTCAGGAAAGACAAATGTCTTAAAAAAATCAGCAACTTGATTACCTTCCAGGCATATTCTGCTGAAATCAACAATCATCAAAACAAGTTACTGTTGCCTTAGCTGGGAATCGAATCCTGGTCCTGCAGTATGACAGGCAAGCGTTCTACCACTGTACCACCAATTGGCGTGACAATGTGGCACTCATTGCCATGACCTAGCCCTTCTGAACTTCTCAAACCACGGAATTAAAAAGCAAATGGCAAACGAAGATAAAGAGACATGCTGAAGAGCAAAACAATGCCAATAAGACATACACTGATCACAAAAGACACAGACATACAGTCTTAGTGAATACTATGGTAGATTCCAGGCTAAAACAATGGTAGAGTCCAGGCTAAAAAGAAGTCAGGATTCCAACCACATGGCAAACAATGGTACAGTCCAGTCTAAAATGGAGTCAGGATTCCAATCACATGGCAAACAATGGTACAGTCCAGGGTACAAAGAAGTCAGGATTCCAAACACATGGCAAACAGTGGTAGAGTCCAGTTTTAAATGGAGTCAGGATTCCAATCACATGGCGAACAATGGTAAAGTCCATTCTGAAAAGGACTCAGGATTCCAATCTCATGGCACACAATGGTAGAGTCCAGGGCAAAAAGATCTCAGATTTCCAATCTCATGGGAAACCATGGTAGAATCCAGGCAAAAATGGAGTCAGGTTTCCACTCACATGGCAAACAATGGTAGAGTCCAGGGTTAAATGAGTCAGGTTTCCAACAATCAATAGGGAGTACTGCCAAAAGAGAAATACGCCTGATGCTGTCTGTCAGGAAAGACAAATGTCTTAAAAAATCAGCAACTTGATTACCTTCCAGGCATATTCTGCTGAAATCAACAATCATCAAAACAAGTTACTGTTGCCTTAGCTGGGAGTCGAACCCTGGTCCTGTCACATCATAGGCGAGAGTTCTACCACTGTACCACCAATTGGTGTGAAAATGTAGCATTCTCATTGCCATCACCTAGCCCTTCTGAACTTCTCAAACCACGGAATTAAAAAGCAAATGGCAAACGAAGATGAAGAGACATGCTGAAGAGCAAAACAATGCCAATAAGACCTACACTGATCACAAAAGACACAGACATACAGTCTCAGTGAATACTATGGTAGATTCCAGGCTAAAACAATGGTAGAGTCCAGGCTAAAATGAAGTCAGGATTCCAACCACATGGCAAACAATGGTACAGTCCAGTCTGAAATGGAATCAGCATTCCAATCACATGGCGAACAATGGTAGAGTCCAGTTTAAAATGGAGTCAGGATTCCAATCACATGGCGAACAATGGTATAGTCCATTCTAAAAATGACTCAGGATTCCAATCTCATGGCACACAATGGTAGAGTCCAGGCTAAAATGATGTCAGGAATCCAACCATATGGCAAACAATGGTAGAGTCCAGGGTACAAAGAAGTCAGGATTCCAACCACATGGCGAACAATGGTAGAGTCCAGGGTTAAACGTGTCAGGTTTCCAACCATCAATAGGGAGTACTGCCAAAAGAGAAATACCCTTGATGCTGTCTGTCAGGAAAGACAAATGTCTTAAAAAAATCAGCAACTTGAATACCTTCCAGGCATATTCTGCTGAAATCAACAATCATCAAAACAAGTTACTGTTGCCTTAGCTGGGAATCGAACCCTGGTCCTGTCACATCATAGATGAGAGTTCTACCACTGTACCACCAATTGGTGTGAAAATGTGGCATTCTCATTGCCATCACCTAGCCCTTCTGAACTTCTCAAACCACGGAATTATAAAGCAAATGGCAAACGAAGATGAAGAAACATGCTGAAGAGCAAAATAATGCCAATAAGACATACACTGATCACAAAAGACAACAGACATACAGTCTCAGTGAAAACTATGGTAGATTCCAGGCTAAAACAATGGTAGAGTCCAGGCTAAAATGAAGTCAGGATTCCAGTCATATGGCGAACAATGGTATAGTCTATTCTAAAAAGGACTCAGGATTCCAATCTCATGGCAAACAATGGTACAGTCCAGGCTAAAATGGAGTCAGGTTTCCAACCACATGGCAAACAATGGTAGAGTCCAGTCTAAAATGGAGTCAGGATTCCAATCACATGGCGAACAATGGTATAGTCCATTCTAAAAAGGACTCAGGATTCCAATCTCATCGCACACAATGGTAGAGTCCAAGGCAAATAGAACTCAGGTTTCCAATCTCATGGGACGCCATGGTAGAGTCCAGGCTAAAATGGAGTCAGGTTTCCAACCACATGGCAAACAATGGTACAGTCCAGGGTACAAAGAAGTCAGGATTCCAAACACATGGCAAACAGTGGTAGAGTCCAGGGTTAAACGAGTCAGGTTTCCAACCATCAATAGGGAGTACTGCCAAAAGAGAAATACACCTGATGCTGTCTGTCAGGAAAGACAAATGTCTTAAAAAAATCAGCAACTTGATTACCTTCCAGGCATATTCTGCTGAAATCAACAATCATCAAAACAAGTTACTGTTGCCTTAGCTGGGAATCGAACCCTGCTCCTGCCGCATGACAGGCGAGAGTTCTACCACTGTACCACCAATTGGTGTGAAAATGTGGCATTCTCATTGCCATCACCTAGCCCTTCTGAACTTCTCAAACCACGTAATTATAAAGCAAATGGCAAACGAAGATGAAGAGACATGCTGAAGAGCAAAACAATGCCAATAAGACATACACTGATCACAAAAGACACAGACATACAGTCTCAGTGAAAACTATGGTAGATTCCAGGCTAAAACAATGGTAGAGTCCAGGCTAAAATGAAGTCAGGATTCCAACCACATGGCAAACAATGGTAGAGTCAAGTTTAAAATGGAGTCAGGATTCCAATCACATTGCGACCAATGGTAGAGTCCAGGCTAAAATGGAGTCAGGTTTCCAACCACATGGCAAACAATGGTACAGTCCAGTGTACAAAGTCAGGATTCCAAACACATGGCAAACAGTGGTAGAGTCCAGGGTTAAACGAGTCAGGTTTCCAACCATCAATAGGGAGTACTGCCAAAAGAGAAATACACCTGATGTTGTCTGTCAGGAAAGACAAATGTCTTAAAAAAATCAACAACTTGATTACCTTCCAGGCATATTCTGCTGAAATCAACAATCATCACAACAAGTTAGTGTTACCTTAGCTGGGAATCGAACCCTGGTCCTGCCGCATGACAGGCGAGAGTTCTACCACTGTACCACCAACTGGTGTGAAAATATGGCACTCATTGCCATCACCTAGCCCTTCTGAACTTCTCAAACCACAGAATTATAAAGCAATTGGCAAACGAAGATGAAGAGACATGCTGAAGAGCAAAACAATGCCAATAAGACATACACTGATCACAAAAGACACACACATACAGTCTCCGTGAATACTATGGTAGATTCCAGGCTAAAACAATGGTAGAGTCCAGTTTAAAATGGAGTCAGGATTCCAATCACATGGCGAACAATGGTATAGTCTATTCTAAAAAGGACTCAGGATTCCAATCTCATGGCAAACAATGGTACAGTCCAGTCTAAAAATGACTCAGGATTCCAATCTCATGGCACACAATGGTAGAGTCCAGGGCAAATAGAACTCAGGTTTCCAATCTCATTGGAAACCATGGTATAATCCAGGCTAAAATGGAGTCAGGTTTCCAACCACATGGCAAACAATGGTAGAGTCCAGTTTAAAATGGAGTCAGGATTCCAATCACATGGCGAACAATGGTATAGTCTATTCTAAAAAGGACTCAGGATTCCAATCTCATGGCAAACAATGGTACAGTCCAGGCTAAAATGGAGTCAGGTTTCCAACCACATGGCAAACAATGGTACAGTCCAGTCCAAAATGGAGTCAGCATTCCAATCACATGGCGAACAATGGTAGAGTCCAGTTTAAAATGGAGTCAGGATTCCAATCACATGGCGAACAATGGTATAGTCCATTCTAAAATGGACACAGGATTCCAATCTCATGGCAAACAATGGTACAGTTCAGGCTAAAATGGAGTCAGGTTTCCAACCACATGGCAAACAATGGTACAGTCCAGGGTACAAAGAAGTCAGGATTCCAACCACATGGCAAACAATGGTAGAGTCCAGGGTTAAACGAGTCAGGTTTCCAACCATCAATAGGGAGTACTGCCAAAAGAGAAATACAACTGATGTTGTCTGTCAGGAAAGACAAAAGTCTTAAAAAAATCAACAACTTGATTACCTTCCAGGCATATTCTGCTGAAATCAACAATCATCACAACAAGTTACTGTTACCTTAGCTGGGAATCGAACCCTGGTCCTGCCGCATGACAGGCGAGAGTTCCAATCACATGGCGAACAGTGGTATAGTCCATTCAAAAATGGACACAGGATTCCAATCTCATGGCAAACAATGGTACAGTCCAGGCTAAAATGGAGTCAGGTTTCCAACCACATGGCAAACAATGGTACAGTCCAGGGTACAAAGAAGTCAGGATTCCAACCACATGGCAAACAATGGTAGAGTCCAGGGTTAAACGAGTCAGGTTTCCAACCATCAATAGGGAGTACTACCAAAAGAGAAATACACTTGATGCTGTCTGTCAGGAAAGACAAATGTCTTAAAAAAATCAGCAACTTGATTACCTTCCAGGCATATTCTGCTGAAATCAACAATCATCAAAACAAGTTACTGTTGCCTTAGCTGGGAATCGAACCCTGGTCCTGCCGCATGAAAAGCGAGCGTTCTACCACTGTACCACCAATTGGTGTGAAAATGTGGCACTCATTGCCATCACCTAGCCCTTCTGAACTATCAAACACAGAATTAAAAAGCAAATGGCAAACGAAGATGAAGAGACATGCCGAAGAGCAAAACAATGCCAATAAGACATACACTGATCACAAAAGACACAGACATAAAGTCTCAGTGAATACTATGGTAGATTCCAGGCTAAAACAATGGTAGAGTCCAGGCTAAAATGATGTCAGGATTCCAACCACATGGCAAACAATGGTACAGTCCAGTCTAAAATGCAGTCAGCATTCGAATCACATGGCGAACAATGGTAGAGTTCAGTTTAAAATGGAGTCAGGATTCCAATCACATGGCGAACAATGGTATAGTCCATTCTAAAAAGGACTCAGGATTCCAATCTCATGGCACACAATGGTAGAGTCCAGGGCAAATAGAACACAGGTTTCCAATCTCATGGCAAACAATGGTACAGTCCAGGCTAAAATGGAGTCAGGTTTCCAACCACATGGCAAACAATGGTACAGTCCAGTCTAAAATGGAGTCAGCATTCCAATCACATGGCGAACAATGGTAGAGTCCAGGTTAAAATGGAGTCAGGATTCCAATCACATGGCGAACAATGGTAGAGTCCAGTTGAAAATGGAGTCAGGATTCCAATCACATGGCGAACAATGGTATAGTCCATTCTAAAAAGGACTCAGGATTCCAATCTCATGGCACACAATGGTAGAGTCCAGGCTAAAATGATGTCAGGAATCCAACCATATGGCAAACAATGGTAGAGTCCAGGCTAAAATGGAGTCAGGATAACAATCACATGGCAAACAATGGTAGAGTCCACTTTAAAATGTAGTCAGGATTCCAATCACATGGCGAACAATGGTATAGTCCATTCTAAAAAGGACTCAGGATTCCAATCTCATGGCACACAATGGTAGAGTCCAGGGCAAATAGAACTCAGGTTTCCAATCTCATGGCAAACAATGGTACAGTCCAGGCTAAAATGGAGTCAGGTTTCCAACCACATGGCAAACAATGGTACAGTCCAGGGTCCAAGAAGTCAGGATTCCAATCTCATGACAAACAATGGTACAGTTCAGTCTAAAATGGAGTCAGCATTCCAATCACATGGCGAACAATGGTAGAGTCCAGTTTAAAATGGAGTCAGGATTCCAATCACATGGCGAACAATAGTATAGTCAATTCTAAAAAAGGACTCAGGATTCCAATCTCATGGCACACAATGGTAGAGTCCAGGCTAAAACAATGGTAGAGTCCAGGCTAAAATGATGTCAGGATTCCAACCACATGGCAAACAATGATACAGTCCAGTCTAAAATGGAGTCAGCATTGGAATCACATGGCGAACAATGGTAGAGTCCAGTTTAAAATGGAGTCAGGATTCCAATCACATGGCGAACAATGGTATAGTCCATTCTAAAAGGACTCAGGATTCCAATCTCATGGCACACAATGGTAGAGTCCAGGCTAAAATGATGTCAGGATTCCAACCACATGGCAAACAATGGTACAGTCCAGTCTTAAATGGAGTCAGGATTCCAATCACATGACAAACAATGGTACAGTCCAGGGTACAAAGAAGTCAGGATTCCAAACACATGGCAAACAGTGGTAGAGTCCAGTTTTAAATGGAGTCAGGATTCCAATCACATGGCGAACAATGGTAAAGTCCATTCTAAAAAGGACTCAGGATTCCAATCTCATGGCACACAATGGTAGAGTCCAGGGCAAAAAGATCTCAGATTTCCAATCTCATGGGAAACCATGGTAGAATCCAGGCAAAAATGGAGTCAGGTTTCCAATCACATGGCAAACAATGGTAGAGTCCAGGGTTAAACGAGTCAGGTTTCCATCCATCAATAGGGAGTACTGCCAAAAGAGAAATACACCTGATGCTGTCTGTCAGGAAAGACAAACATCTCAAAAATCAGCAACTTGATTACCTTCCAGGCATATTCTGCTGAAATCAACAATCATCAAAACAAGTTACTGTTGCCTTAGCTGGGAATCGAACCCTGGTCCTGCCGGATGAAAGGCGAGCGTTCTACCACTGTACCACCAATTGGTGTGAAAATATGGCACTTATTGCCATCACCTAGCCCTTCTGAACTTCTCAAACACGGAATTAAAAAGCAAATGACAAACGAAGATGAAGAGACATGCTGAAGAGCAAAACAACGCCAATAAGACATACACTGATCACCAAAGACACAGACATACAGTCTCAGTGAATACTATGGTAGATTCCAGGCTAAAACAATGGTAGAGTCCAGGCTAAAATGGAGTCAGCATTCCAATCACATGGCGAACAATGGTAGAGTCCAGTTTAAAATGGAGTCAGGATTCCAATCACATGGCGAACAATGGTATAGTCAATTCTAAAAAGGACTCAGGATTCCAATCTCATGGCACACAATGGTAGAGTCCAGGCTAAAATGATATCAGGAATCCAACCATATGGCAAACAATGGTAGAGTCCAGGCTAAAATGGAGTCAGGTTTCCAACCACATGGCAAACAATGGTACAGTCCAGGGTCCAAGAAGTCAGGATTCCAAACACATGGCAAACAATGGTAGAGTCCAGGGTTAAACGAGTCAGGTTTCCAACCATCAATAGGGAGTACTGCCAAAAGAGAAATACACCTGATGCTGTCTGTCAGGAAAGACAAACATCTAAAAAAATCAGCAACTTGATTACCTTCCAGGCATATTCTGCTGAAATTAACAATCATCAAACAAGTTACTGTTGCCTTAGCTGGGAATCGAACCCTGGTCCTGCCGCATGAAAGGCGAGCGTTCTACCACTGTACCACCAATTGGTGTGAAAATATGGAAACACGGAATTAAAAAGCAAATGACAAACGAAGATGAAGAGACATGCTGAAGAGAAAAACAATGCCAATAAGACATACACTGATCACAAAAGACACAGACATACAGTCTCAGTGAATACTATGGTAGATTCCAGGCTAAAACAATGGTAGAGTTCAGGCTATAATGAAGTCAGGATTCCAACCACATGGCAAACAATGGTACAGTCCAGTCTAAAATGGAGTCAGGATTCTAATCGCATGGCAAACAATGGTACAGTCCAGGGTACAAATAAGTCAGGATTCCAAACACATGGCAAACAGTGGTAGAGTCCAGTTTAAAATGGAGTCAGGATTCCAATCACATGGCGAACAATGGTAAAGTCCATTCTAAAAAGGACTCAGGATTCCAATCTCATGGCACACAATGGTAGAGTCCAGGGCAAAAAGATCTCAGATTTCCAATCTCATGGGAAACCATGGTAGAATACAGGCTAAAATGGAGTCAGGTTTCCAATCACATGGCAAACAATGGTAGAGTCCAGGGTTAAACGAGTCAGGTTTCCAATCATCAATACGGAGTACTGCCAAAAGAGAAATACACCTGATGCTGTCTGTCAGGAAAGACAAACATCTCAAAAAATCAGCAACTTGATTACCTTCCAGGCATATTCTGCTGAAATCAACAATCATCAAACAAGTTACTGTTGCATTAGCTGGAATCGAACCCTGGTCCTGCCGCATGAAAGGCGAGCGTTCTACCACTGTACCACCAATTGGTGTGAAAATATGGAAACACGGAATTAAAAAGCAAATGACAAACGAAGATGAAGAGACATGCTGAAGAGAAAAACAATGCCAATAAGACATACACTGATCACAAAAGACACAGACATACAGTCTCAGTGAATACTATGGTAGATTCCAGGCTAAAACAATGGTAGAGTTCAGGCTATAATGAAGTCAGGATTCCAACCACATGGCAAACAATGGTACAGTCCAGTCTAAAATGGAGTCAGGATTCTAATCACATGGCAAACAATGGTACAGTCCAGGGTACAAAGAAGTCAGTTTTCCAACCACATGGCAAACAATGGTACAGTCCAGGGTACAAAGAAGTCAGGATTCCAACCACATGGCAAACAATGGTAGAGTCCAGGGTTAAACGAGTCAGGTTTCCAACCATCAATAGGGAGTACTGCCAAAAGAGAAATACCCTTGATGCTGTCTGTCAGGAAAGACAAATGTCTTAAAAAAATCAGCAACTTGATTACCTTCCAGGCATTTTCTGCTGAAATCAACAATCATCAAAACAAGTTACTGTTGCCTTAGCTGGGAATCGAACCCTGGTCCTGCCGCATGACAGGCAAGCGTTCTTCCACTGTACCACCAATTGGTGTGAAAATGTGGCACTCATTGCCATGACCTAGCCCTTCTGAACTTCTCAAACCACGGAATTAAAAAGCAAATGGCAAACGAAGATGAAGAGACATGCTGAAGAGCAAAACAATGCCAATAAGACATACACTGATCACAAAAGACACAGACATACAGTCTCAGTGAATACTATGGTAGATTCCAGGCTAAAACAATGGTAGAGTCCAGGCTATAATGAAGTCAGGATTCCAACCACATGGCAAACAATGGTACAGTCCAGTCTAAAATGGAGTCAGGATTCTAATCACATGGCAAACAATGGTACAGTCCAGGGTACAAAGAAGTCAGGACTCCAAACACATGGCAAACAGTAGTAGAGTCCAGTTTAAAATGGAGTCAGGATTCCAATCACATGGCGAACAATGGTAAAGTCCATTCTAAAAAGGACTCAGGATTCCAATCTCATGGCACACAATGGTAGAGTCCAGGGTTAAACGAGTCAGGTTTCCAATCATCAATACGGAGAACTGCCAAAAGAGAAATACACCTGATGCTGTCTGTCAGGAAAGACAAACATTCAAAAAATCAGCGCCTTGATTACCTTCCAGGCATTTTCTGCTGAAATCAACAATCATCAAAACAAGTTACTGTTGCCTTAGCTGGGAGTCGAACCCGGGTCCTGCCGGATGAAAGGCGAGCGTTCTACCACTGTACCACCAATTGGTGTGAAAATGTAGCATTCTCATTGCCATCACCTAGCCCTTCTGAACTTCTCAAACACGGAATTAAAAGCAAATGACAAACGAAGATGAAGAGACATGCTGAAGAGCAAAACAATGCCAATAAGACATACACTGATCACAAAAGACACAGACATACAGTCTCATTGAAAACTATGGTAGAGTCCAGGCTAAAACAATGGTAGAGTCCAGGCTAAAATGGAGTCAGGATTCCAATCACATGGCAAACAATGGTACAGTCCAGGCTAAAATGGAGTCAGGATTCCAATCACATGGCGAACAATGGTATAGTCCATTCTAAAAAGGACTCAGGATTCCAACCACATGGCAAACAATGGTACAGTCCAGTCTAAAAAATGACTCAGGATTCCAATCTCATGGCACACAATGGTAGAGTCCAGGGCAAATAGAACTCAGGTTTCCAATCTCATTGGAAACCATGGTAGAATCCAGGCTAAAATGGAGTCAGGTTTCCAACCACATGGCAAACAATGGTAGAGTCCAGGGTTAAACGAGTCAGGTTTCCAACCATCAATAGGGGGTACTGCCAAAAGAGAAATAGACCTGATGCTATCTGTCAGGAAAGACAAATGTCTTAATAAAATCAGCAACTTTATTACCTTCCAGGCATATTGTGCTGAAATCAACAATCATCAAAATAAGATACTGTTGCCTTAGCTGGGAATCGAACCCAGGTCCTGCCGCATGACACGTGAGAGTTCTACCACTGTACCACCAATTGGTGTGAAAAAATGGCATTCTCATTGCCATCACCTAGCCCATCTGAACTTCTCAAACCACGGAATTAAAAAGCAAATGGCAAACGAAGATGAAGAGACATGCTGAAGAGCAAAACAATGCCAATAAGACATACACTGATCACAAAAGACACAGACATACAGTCTCATTGAAAACTATGGTAGAGTCCAGGCTAAAACAATGGTAGAGTCCAGGCTAAAAAGAAGTCAGGATTCCAACCACATGGCAAACAATGGTACAGTCCAGTTTAAAATGCAGAACTCTCATTCTGAAAAGGACTCAGGATTCCAATCTCATGGCACACAATGGTAGAGTCCAGGGCAAAAAGATCTCAGATTTCCAATCTCATGGGAAACCATGGTAGAATCCAGGCTAAAATGGAGTCAGGTTTCCACTCACATGGCAAACAATGGTAGAGTCCAGGGTTAAACGAGTCAGGTTTCCAACAATCAATAGGGAGTACTGCCAAAAGAGAAATACGCCTGATGCTGTCTGTCAGGAAAGACAAATGTCTTAAAAAAATCAGCAACTTGATTACCTTCCAGGCATTTTCTGCTGAAATCAACAATCATCAAAACAAGTTACTGTTGCCTTAGCTGGGAATCGAACCCTGGTCCTGCCGCATGACAGGCAAGCGTTCTTCCACTGTACCACCAATTGGTGTGAAAATGTGGCACTCATTGCCATCACCTAGCCCTTCTGAACTTCTCAAACCACGGAATTAAAAAGCAAATGGCAAACGAAGATGAAGAGACATGCTGAAGAGCAAAACAATGCCAATAAGACATACACTGATCACAAAAGACACAGACATACAGTCTCAGTGAATACTATGGTAGATTCCAGGCTAAAACAATGGTAGAGTCCAGGCTATAATGAAGTCAGGATTCCAACCACATGGCAAACAATGGTACAGTCCAGTCTAAAATGGAGTCAGGATTCTAATCACATGGCAAACAATGGTACAGTCCAGGGTACAAAGAAGTCAGGATTCCAAACACATGGCAAACAGTAGTAGAGTCCAGTTTAAAATGGAGTCAGGATTCCAATCACATGGCGAACAATGGTAAAGTCCATTCTAAAAAGGACTCAGGATTCCAATCTCATGGCACACAATGGTAGAGTCCAGGGTTAAACGAGTCAGGTTTCCAATCATCAATACGGAGAACTGCCAAAAGAGAAATACACCTGATGCTGTCTGTCAGGAAAGACAAACATTCAAAAAATCAGCGCCTTGATTACCTTCCAGGCATTTTCTGCTGAAATCAACAATCATCAAAACAAGTTACTGTTGCCTTAGCTAGGAATCGAACCCGGGTCCTGCCGGATGAAAGGCGAGCGTTCTACCACTGTACCACCAATTGGTGTGAAAATATGGCACTCATTGCCATCACCTAGCCCTTCTGAACTTCTCAAACACGGAATTAAAAAGCAAATGACAAACGAAGATGAAGAGACATGCTGAAGAGCAAAACAATGCCAATAAGACATACACTGATCACAAAAGACACAGACATACAGTCTCATTGAAAACTATGGTAGAGTCCAGGCTAAAACAATGGTAGAGTCCAGGCTAAAATGGAGTCAGGATTCCAATCACATGGCAAACAATGGTACAGTCCAGGCTAAAATGGAGTCAGGATTCCAATCACATGGCGAACAATGGTATAGTCCATTCTAAAAAGGACTCAGGATTCCAACCACATGGCAAACAATGGTACAGTCCAGTCTAAAAATGACTCAGGATTCCAATCTCATGGCACACAATGGTAGAGTCCAGGGCAAATAGAACTCAGGTTTCCAATCTCATTGGAAACCATGGTAGAATCCAGGCTAAAATGGAGTCAGGTTTCCAACCACATGGCAAACAATGGTAGAGTCCAGGGTTAAACGAGTCAGGTTTCCAACCATCAATAGGGGGTACTGCCAAAAGAGAAATAGACCTGATGCTATCTGTCAGGAAAGACAAATGTCTTAATAAAATCAGCAACTTTATTACCTTCCAGGCATATTGTGCTGAAATCAACAATCATCAAAATAAGATACTGTTGCCTTAGCTGGGAATCGAACCCAGGTCCTGCCGCATGACACGTGAGAGTTCTACCACTGTACCACCAATTGGTGTGAAAAAATGGCATTCTCATTGCCATCACCTAGCCCATCTGAACTTCTCAAACCACGGAATTAAAAAGCAAATGGCAAACGAAGATGAAGAGACATGCTGAAGAGCAAAACAATGCCAATAAGACATACACTGATCACAAAAGACACAGACATACAGTCTCATTGAAAACTATGGTAGAGTCCAGGCTAAAACAATGGTAGAGTCCAGGCTAAAAAGAAGTCAGGATTCCAACCACATGGCAAACAATGGTACAGTCCAGTTTAAAATGCAGAACTCTCATTCTGAAAAGGACTCAGGATTCCAATCTCATGGCACACAATGGTAGAGTCCAGGGCAAAAAGATCTCAGATTTCCAATCTCATGGGAAACCATGGTAGAATCCAGGCTAAAATGGAGTCAGGTTTCCACTCACATGGCAAACAATGGTAGAGTCCAGGGTTAAACGAGTCAGGTTTCCAACAATCAATAGGGAGTACTGCCAAAAGAGAAATACGCCTGATGCTGTCTGTCAGGAAAGACAAATGTCTTAAAAAATCAGCAACTTGATTACCTTCCAGGCATATTCTGCTGAAATCAACAATCATCAAAACAAGTTACTGTTGCCTTAGCTGGGAGTCGAACCCTGGTCCTGTCACATCATAGGCGAGAGTTCTACCACTGTACCACCAATTGGTGTGAAAATGTAGCATTCTCATTGCCATCACCTAGCCCTTCTGAACTTCTCAAACCACGGAATTAAAAAGCAAATGGCAAACGAAGATGAAGAGACATGCTGAAGAGCAAAACAATGCCAATAAGACCTACACTGATCACAAAAGACACAGACATACAGTCTCAGTGAATACTATGGTAGATTCCAGGCTAAAACAATGGTAGAGTCCAGGCTAAAATGAAGTCAGGATTCCAACCACATGGCAAACAATGGTACAGTCCAGTCTGAAATGGAATCAGCATTCCAATCACATGGCGAACAATGGTAGAGTCCAGTTTAAAATGGAGTCAGGATTCCAATCACATGGCGAACAATGGTATAGTCCATTCTAAAAAGGACTCAGGATTCCAATCTCATGGCACACAATGGTAGAGTCCAGGCTAAAATGATGTCAGGAATCCAACCATATGGCAAACAATGGTAGAGTCCAGGGTACAAATGAAGTCAGGATTCACCACATGGCAAACAATGGTAGAGTCCAGTTTAAAATGGAGTCAGGATTCCAATCACATGGCGAACAATGGTATAGTCCATTCTAAAAAGGACTCAGGATTCCAATCTCATGGCACACAATGGTAGAGTCCAGGCTAAAAGATCTCAGATTTCCATCCATGGGAAACAATGGTAGAGTCCAGGGTAAAAAGAAGTCAGGTTTCCAACCACATGGCAAACAATGGTAGAGTCCAGGGTTAAACGAGTCAGGTTTCCAACCATCAATAGGGAGTACTGCCAAAAGAGAAATACCCTTGATGCTGTCTGTCAGGAAAGACAAATGTCTTAAAAAAATCAGCAACTTGATTACCTTCCAGGCATATTGTGCTGAAATCAACAATCATCAAAACAAGTTACTGTTGCCTTAGCTGGGAATCGAACCCTGGTCCTGTCACATCATAGATGAGAGTTCCACCACTGTACCACCAATTGGTGTGAAAATGTGGCATTCTCATTGCCATCACCTAGCCCTTCTGAACTTCTCAAAACACGGAATTAAAAGCAAATGGCAAACGAAGATGAAGAGACATGCTGAAGAGCAAAACAATGCCAATAAGACATACACTGATCACAAAAGACACAGACATACAGTCTCAGTGAATACTATGGTAGATTCCAGGCTAAAACAATGGTAGAGTCCAGGCTAAAATGAAGTCAGGATTCCAACCACATGGCAAACAATGGTACAGTCCAGTCTAAAATGGAGTCAGCATTCCAATCACATGGCAAACAATGGTAAGAGTCCAGTTTAAAATGGAGTTAGGTTTCCAATCACATGGCGAACAATGGTACAGTCCAGGGTACAAAGAAGTCAGGATTCCAAACACATGGCAAACAGTGGTAGAGTCCAGGGTTAAACGAGTCAGGTTTCCAACCATCAATAGGGAGTACTGCCAAAAGTGAAATACTCCTGATGCTGTCTGTCAGGAAAGACAAATGTCTTAAAAAAAATCAGCAACTTGATTACCTTCCAGGCATATTCTGCTGAAATCAACAATCATCAAAAAAAGTTACTGTTGCCTTAGCTGGGAATCCAACCCTGGTCCTGCCGCATGACAGGCGAGAGTTCTACCACTGTACCACCATTTGGAGTGAAAATGTGGCATTCTCATTGCCATCACCTAGCCCTTCTGAACTTCTCAAACCACAGAATTATACAGCAAATGGCAAACGAAGATGAAGAGACATGCTGAAGAGCAAAACAATGCCAATAAGACATACACTGATCACAAAAGACACAGACATACAGTCTCAGTGAAAACTATGGTAGATTCCAGGCTAAAACAATGGTAGAGTCCAGGCTAAAATGAAGTCAGGATTCCAACCACATGGTAAACAATGGTACAATCCAGTCTAAAATGGAGTCAGCATTCCAATCACATGGCGAACAATGGTAGAGTCCAGTTTAAAAAAGGAGTCAGGATTCCAATCACATGGCGAACAATGGTATAGTACATTCGAAAAAGGACTCAGGATTTCAATCTCATGGCAAACAGTGGTAGAGTCCAGGGTTAAACGAGTCAGGTTTCCAACCATCAATAGGGAGTACTGCCAAAAGAGAAATGCACTTGATGCTGTCTCTCAGGAAAGACAAATGTCTTAAAAAGATCATACACTGATCACAAAAGACACAGACATACAGTCTCAGTGAATACTATGGTAGATTCCAGGCTAAAACAATGGTAGAGTCCAGGCTAAAATGAAGTCAGGATTCCAACCACATGGCAAACAATGGTACAGTCCAGTCTAAAATGGAGTCAGGATTCCAATCACATGGCAAACAATGGTACAGTCCAGGGTACAAAGAAGTCAGGATTCAAATTACATTGCAAACAGTGGTAGAGTCCAGTTTAAAATGAGTCAGGAATCCAATCACATGGCGAACAATGGTAAAGTCCATTCAAAAAAAGGACTCAGGATTCCAATCTCATGGCACACAATGGTAGAGTCCAGGGCAACAAGATCTCAGATTTCCAATCTCATGGGAAACCATGGTAGAATCCAGGCTAAAATGGAGTCAGGTTTCCAACCACATGGCAAACAATGGTACAGTCCAGGGTCCAAGAAGTCAGGATTCCAAACAGATGGCAAACAATGGTAGAGTCCAGGGTTAAACGAGTCAGGTTTCCAACCATCAATAGGGAGTACTGCCAAAAGAGAAATACACCTGATGCTGTCTGTCAGGAAAGACAAACATCTCAAAAAATCAGCACCTTGATTACCTTCCAGGCATATTCTGCTGAAATCAACAATCATCAAACAAGTTACTGTTGCCTTAGCTGGGAATCGAACCTTGGTCCTGCCGCATGAAAGGCGAGCGTTCTACCACTGTACCAGCAATTGGTGTGAAAATATGGAAACACGGAATTAAAAAGCAAATGACAAACGAAGATGAAGAGACATGCTGAAGAGAAAAACAATGCCAATAAGACATACACTGATCACAAAAGACACAGACATACAGTCTCAGTGAATACTATGGTAGATTCCAGGCTAAAACAATGGTAGAGTTCAGGCTATAATGAAGTCAGGAATCCAACCACATGGCAAACAATGGTACAGTCCAGTCTAAAATGGAGTCAGGATTCTAATCACATGGCAAACAATGGTACAGTCCAGGGTACAAAGAAGTCAGGATTCCAAACACATGGCAAACAGTGGTAGAGTCCAGTTTAAAATGGAGTCAGGATTCCAATCACATGGCGAACAATGGTAAAGTCCATTCTAAAAAGGACTCAGGATTCCAATCTCATGGCACACAATGGTAGAGTCCAGGGCAAAAAGATCTCAGATTTCCAATCTCATGGGAAACCATGGTAGAATACAGGCTAAAATGGAGTCAGGTTTCCAATCACATGGCAAACAATGGTAGAGTCCAGGGTTAAACGAGTCAGGTTTCCAGTCATCAATACGGAGTACTGCCAAAAGAGAAATACCCTTGATGCTGTCTGTCAGGAAAGACAAATGTCTTAAAAAAATCAGCAACTTGATTACCTTCCAGGAATTTTCTGCTGAAATCAACAATCATCAAAACAAGTTACTGTTGCCTTAGTTGGGAATCGAACCCTGGTCCTGCCGCATGACAGGCAAGCGTTCTTCCACTGTACCACCAATTGGTGTGAAAATGTGGCACTCATTGCCATGACCTAGCCCTTCTGAACTTCTCAAACCACGGAATTAAAAAGCAAATGGCAAACGAAGATGAAGAGACATGCTGAAGAGCAAAACAATGCCAATAAGACATACACTGATCACAAAAGACACAGACATACAGTCTCAGTGAATACTATGGTAGATTCCAGGCTAAAACAATGGTAGAGTCCAGGCTATAATGAATTCAGGATTCCAACCACATGGCAAACAATGGTACAGTCCAGTCTAAAATGGAGTCAGGATTCTAATCACATGGCAAACAATGGTACAGTCCAGGGTACAAAGAAGTCAGGATTCCAAACACATGGCAAACAGTGGTAGAGTCCAGTTTAAAATGGAGTCAGGATTCCAATCACATGGCGAACAATGGTAAAGTCCATTCTAAAAAGGACTCAGGATTCCAATCTCATGGCACACAATGGTAGAGTCCAGGGCAAAAAGATCTCAGATTTCCAATCTCATGGGAAACCATGGTAGAATACAGGCTAAAATGGAGTCAGGTGTCCAATCACATGGCAAACAATGGTAGAGTCCAGGGTTAAACGAGTCAGGTTTCCAATCATCAATACGGAGAACTGCCAAAAGAGAAATACACCTGATGCTGTCTGTCAGGAAAGACAAACATTCAAAAATCAG
This sequence comes from Chromobotia macracanthus, assembly GCA_036877525.1. Classification (NCBI taxonomy): domain Eukaryota; kingdom Metazoa; phylum Chordata; class Actinopteri; order Cypriniformes; family Botiidae; genus Chromobotia; species Chromobotia macracanthus. The sequence continues at coordinate 3,186 of JAZGTH010000248.1, read as the reverse complement.
CACCTTGATTACCTTCCAGGCATATTCTGCTGAAATCAACAATCATCAAAAACAAGTTACTGTTGCCTTAGCTAGGAATCGAACCCGGTCCTGCGGATGAAAGGCGAACGCTTTTACCACTGTACCACCAATTGGTGTGAAAATATGGCACTCATTGCCATCACCTAGCCCTTCTGAACTTCTCAAACACGGAATTAAAAAACAAATGACAAACGAAGATGAAGAGACATGCTGAAGAGCAAAACAATGCCAATAAGACATACACTGATCACAAAAGACACAGACATATAGTCTCAGTGAATACTATGTTAGATTCCAGGCTAAAACAATGGTAGTGTCCAGTCTAAAATGGAGTCAGGATTCCAATCACATGTCGAACAATGGTATAGTCCATTCTAAAAATGACTCAGGATTCCAATCTCATGGCACACAATGGTACAGTCCAGTCTAAAAATGACTCAGGATTCCAATCTCATGGCACACAATGGTAGAGTCCAGGGCAAATAGACCTCAGGTTTCCAATCTCATTGGAAACCATGGTAGAATCCAGGCTAAAATGGAGTCAGGTTTCCAAACCACATGGCAAACAATGGTAGAGTCCAGGGTTAAACGAGTCAGGTTTCCAACCATCAATAGGGAGTACTGCCAAAAGAGAAATAGACCTGATGCTATCTGTCAGGAAAGACAAATGTCTTAATAAAATCAGCAACTTTATTACCTTCCAGGCATATTGTGCTGAAATCAACAATCATCAAAATAAGATACTGTTGCCTTAGCTGGGAATCGAACCCAGGTCCTGCCGCATGACACGTGAGAGTTCTACCACTGTACCACCAATTGGTGTGAAAAAATGGCATTCTCATTGCCATCACCTAGCCCATCTGAACTTCTCAAACCACGGAATTAAAAAGCAAATGGCAAACGAAGATGAAGAGACATGCTGAAGAGCAAAAAACAATGCCAATAAGACATACACTGATCACAAAAAGACACAGACATACAGTCTCATTGAAAACTATGGTAGAGTCCAGGCTAAAACAATGGTAGAGTCCAGGCTAAAAAGAAGTCAGGATTCCAACCACATGGCAAACAATGGTACAGTCCAGTTTAAAATGGAGTCAGGATTCCAATCACATGGCGAACAATGGTAGAGTCCAGTTTAAAATGGAGTCAGGATTCCAATCACATGGCAAACAATGGTAGAGTCCAGTTTAAAATGGAGTCAGGATTCCAATCACATGGCTAATAATGGTATAGTCCATTATAAAAAGGACTCAGGATTCCAATCTCATCGCACACAATGGTAGAGTCCAAGGCAAATAGAACTCAGGTTTCCAATCTCATGGGAAGCCATGGTAGAGTACACGCTAAAATGGAGTCAGGTTTCCAACCACATGGCAAACAATGGTAGAGTCCAGTTTAAAATGGAGTCAGGATTCCAATCACATGGCGAACAATGGTATAGTCCATTCGAAAAAAGGACTCAGGATTCCAATCTCATGGCACACAATGGTACAGTCCAGTCTAAAATGGAGTCAGGTTTCCAAACACATGGCAAACAATGGTACAGTCCAGTCTAAAATGGAGTCAGGATTCCAATCACATGGCGAACAATGGTATAGTCTATTCTAAAAAGGACTCAGGATTCCAATCTCATGGCAAACAATGGTACAGTCCAGGCTAAAATGGAGTCAGCATTCCAATCACATGGCGAACAATGGTACAGTCCATTCTAAAAATGACTCAGGATTCCAACCACATGGCAAACAATGGTATAGTCCATTCTAAAAATGACTCAGGATTCCAATCTCATGGCACACAATGGTAGAGTCCAGGCTAAAATGATGTCAGGAATCCAACCATATGGCAAGCAATGGTAGAGTCCAGGCTAAAATGGAGTCAGGATTCCAATCACATGGCGAACAATGGTAGAGTCCAGTTTAAAATGGAGTCAGGATTCCAATCACATGGCAAACAATGGTAGAGTCCAGTTTAAAATGGAGTCAGGATTCCAATCACATGGCGAATAATGGTATAGTCCATTATAAAAAGGACTCAGGATTCCAATCTCATCGCACACAATGGTAGAGTCCAAGGCAAATAGAACTCAGGTTTCCAATCTCATGGGAAGCCATGGTAGAGTACACGCTAAAATGGAGTCAGGTTTCCAACCACATGGCAAACAATGGTAGAGTCCAGTTTAAAATGGAGTCAGGATTCCAATCACATGGCGAACAATGGTATAGTCCATTCGAAAAAGGACTCAGGATTCCAATCTCATGGCACACAATGGTACAGTCCAGTCTAAAATGGAGTCAGGTTTCCAAACACATGGCAAACAATGGTACAGTCCAGTCTAAAATGGAGTCAGGATTCCAATCACATGGCGAACAATGGTATAGTCTATTCTAAAAAGGACTCAGGATTCCAATCTCATGGCAAACAATGGTACAGTCCATGCTAAAATGGAGTCAGCAATTCCAATCCAACTTGATTACCTTCCAGGCATATTCTGCTGAAATCAACAATCATCAAAACAAGTTCCTGTTGCCTTAGATGGGAATCGAACCCTGGTCCTGCCGCATGACAGGCAAGCGTTCTACCACTGTACCACCAATTGGTGTGAAAATGTGGCATTCTCATTGCCATCACCTAGCCCTTCTGAACTTCTCAAACCACGGAATTAAAAGCAAGTGGCAAACGAAGATGAAGAGACATGCTGAAGAGCAAAACAATGCCAATAAGACCTACACTGATCACAAAAGACACAGACATACAGTCTCAGTGAATACTATGGTAGATTCCAGGCTAAAACAATGGTAGAGTCCAGGCTAAAATGAAGTCAGGATTCCAACCACATGGCAAACAATGGTACAGTCCAGTCTGAAATGGAATCAGCATTCCAATCACATGGCGAACAATGGTACAGTCCAGTCTGAAATGGAATCAGCATTCCAATCTCATGGCAAACAATGGTATAGTCCATTCTAAAAAGGACTCAGGATTCCAATCTCATGGCACACAATGGTAGAGTCCAGGCTAAAATGATGTCAGGAATCCAACCATATGGCAAACAATGGTAGAGTCCAGGGTACAAAGAAGTCAGGATTCCAACCACATGGCGAACAATGGTAGAGTCCAGTTTAAAATGGAGTCAGGATTCCAATCACATGGCGAACAATGGTA
>JAZGTH010000247.1:0-46026 GCA_036877525.1 Chromobotia macracanthus | reverse complement strand
AGATTCTGATTATTTGAGACATTTGTCTTTCCTGACAGACAGCTTCAGGTGTGTTTGTCATTTGGCTGTACTCTCTATAGATGGTTGGAATCCTGACTCCTTTTTAGCCTGGACTGTACCATTGTTTCTCATGAGGCTGGAATCCTGACTCCTTTTAAGACTGGATTCTACTATTGTTTACCATGAGGCTGAATTCCTGACTCCTTTCTACCCTGGACTTTACCATTGTTTGTCATGATGCTGGAATCCTGACTCCTTTTTAGCCTGGACTGTACCATTGTTTCTCATGAGGCTGGAATCCTGACTCCTTTTAAGACTGGATTCTACTATTGTTTACCATGAGGCTGAATTCCTGACTCCTTTCTACCCTGGACTTTACCATTGTTTGTCATGATGCTGGAATCCTGTCTCCTTTTTACCCTGGACTGTACAATTGTTTCTCATTAGGCTGGAATCCTGACTCCTTTTAAGACTGGATTCTACTATTGTTTACCATGAGGCTGAATTCCTGACTCCTTTCTACCCTGGACTTTACCATTGTTTGTCATGATGCTGGAATCCTGACTCCTTTTTACCCTGGACTGTACCATTGTTTGTCATGAGGCTGGAAACCTGACTTGTTTTTACCCTGGACTGTACCACTGTTTGTCATGAGGCTGGAATCCTGACTTGTTTTTACCCTGGACTGTAGCATTGTTTGTCATGAGGCTGGAAACCTGACTTGTTTTTACCCTGGACTGTACCACTGTTTGTCATGAGGCTGGAATCCTGACTCCTTTTAAGACTGGATTCTACTATTGTTTACCATGAGGCTGAATTCCTGACTCCTTTCTACCCTGGACTTTACCATTGTTTGTCATGATGCTGGAATCCTGTCTCCTTTTTACCCTGGACTGTACAATTGTTTCTCATTAGGCTGGAATCCTGACTCCTTTTAAGACTGGATTCTACTATTGTTTACCATGAGGCTGAATTCCTGACTCCTTTCTACCCTGGACTTTACCATTGTTTGTCATGATGCTGGAATCCTGACTTGTTTTTACCCTGGACTGTAGCATTGTTTACCATGTTGTTGGAATCCTGACTGAAGCTGATAGACAGGTTTAGGTGTTTTTCTCTTTTGCCTGTACTCTCTATAGATGGTTGGAATCCTGACTCCTTTTAAGCCTAGACTCTACTATTGTTTGTGATGTGGTTGGAATCCTCACTCCTTTTTACCCTGGACTGTACCATTGTTTGTCATGAGGCTAGAATCCCGAGTTGTTTTTATCCTGGACTGTACCATTGTTTGACATGATGCTGGAATCCTGACTGAAGCTGATAGACAGGTTTAGGTGTTTTTCTCTTTTGCCTGTACTCTCTATAGATGGTTGGAATCCTGACTCCTTTTAAGCCTAGACTCTACTATTGTTTGTGATGTGGTTGGAATCCTCACTCCTTTTTTACCCTGGACTGTACCATTGTTTGTCATGAGGCTAGAATCCCGAGTTGTTTTTATCCTGGACTGTACCATTGTTTGACATGATGCTGGAATCCTGACTCCTTTTTACCCTGGACTGTACCATTGTTTGTCATGAGGCTGGAATCCTAAGTTGTTTTTATCCTGGACTGTACCATTGTTTGTCATGATGCTGGAATACTGACTTGTTTTTAGCCTGGACTGTACCATTGTTTCTCATGAGGCTGGAATCCTGACTCCTTTTAAGACTGGATTCTACTATTGTTTACCATGAGGCTGAAATCCTGACTCCTTTCTACCCTGGACTTTACCATTGTTTGTCATGATGCTGGAATCCTGACTCCTTTTTACCCTGGACTGTACCATTGTTTGTCATGAGGCTTGAAACCTGACTTGTTTTTACCCTGGACTGTACCACTGTTTGTCATGAGGCTGGAATCCTGACTTGTTTTACCCTGGACTGTAGCATTGTTTACCATGTTGTTGGAATCCTGACTGAAGCTGATAGACAGGTTTAGGTGTTTTTCTCTTTTGCCTGTACTCTCTATAGATGGTTGGAATCCTGACTCCTTTTAAGCCTAGACTCTACTATTGTTTGTGATGTGGTTGGAATCCTCACTCCTTTTTACCCTGGACTGTACCATTGTTTGTCATGAGGCTAGAATCCCGAGTTGTTTTTATCCTGGACTGTACCATTGTTTGTCATGATGCTGGAATCCTGACTCCTTTTTTACCCTGGACTGTACCATTGTTTGTCATGAGGCTGGAAACCTGACTTGTTTTTACCCTGGACTGTACCACTGTTTGTCATGAGGCTGGAATCCTGACTTGTTTTTACCCTGGACTGTAGCATTGCTTACCATGTTGTTGGAATCCTGACTGAAGCTGATAGACAGGTTTAGGTGTTTTTCTCTTTTGCCTGTACTCTCTATAGATGGTTGGAATCCTTACTCCTTTTTAGCCTGGACTGTACCATTGTTTCTCATGAGGCTGGAATCCTGACTCCTTTTAAGAGTGGATTCTACTATTGTTTACCATGAGGCTGAATTCCTGACTCCTTTCTACCCTGGACTGTACCATTGTTTGTCATGATGCTGGAATCCTGACAGCTTTTTACCCTGGACTGTACTATTGTTTGTCATGAGGCTGGAATCCTGAGTTGTTTTTATCCTGGACTGTACCATTGTTTGTCATGATGCTGGAATCCTGACTTGTTTTTAGCCTGGACTGTACCATTGTTTACCATGTGGATGGAATCCTGACTCCTTTTAGGCTGGACTGTACCATCGTTTGCCATGAGATTGTATGTCTGTCTTTTGTGATCAGTGTTTTTCTAACTGTCATCTTCAGCATGTCTCTTGAGCTTTGTTTGCCATGTGCTTTTTAATTCCCTGGTTTGAAAAGTTCAGAGGGGCAAGGTGATGGCAACGAGAATGCCTGATTTTCAAAAGAAATGGTAGAACAGTCGTAGAACTCTCGCCTGCCATGCAAGAGGACCAGGGTTCGAATCCCACCCAGTGCAACTGCAACTAGTTTTGATGATTGTTGATTTCAGCAGAATATACTTGGAAGGTAATCAAGATTCTGATTATTTGAGACATTTGTCTTTCCTGACAGACAGCTTCAGGTGTGTTTGTCATTTGGCTGTACTCTCTATAGATGGTTGGAATCCTGACTCCTTTTTAGCCTGGACTGTACCATTGTTTCTCATGAGGCTGGAATCCTGACTACTTTTAAGACTGGATTCTACTATTGTTTACCATGAGGCTGAATTCCTGACTCCTTTCTACCCTGGACTTTACCATTGTTTGTCATGATGCTGGAATCCTGACTTGTTTTTACCCTGGACTGTAGCATTGTTTACCATGTTGTTGGAATCCTGACTGAAGCTGATAGACAGGTTTAGGTGTTTTTCTCTTTTGCCTGTACTCTCTATAGATGGTTGGAATCCTGACTCCTTTTAAGCCTAGACTCTACTATTGTTTGTGATGTGGTTGGAATCCTCACTCCTTTTTACCCTGGACTGTACCATTGTTTGTCATGAGGCTAGAATCCCGAGTTGTTTTTATCCTGGACTGTACCATTGTTTGACATGATGCTGGAATCCTGACTGAAGCTGATAGACAGGTTTAGGTGTTTTTCTCTTTTGCCTGTACTCTCTATAGATGGTTGGAATCCTGACTCCTTTTAAGCCTAGACTCTACTATTGTTTGTGATGTGGTTGGAATCCTCACTCCTTTTTACCCTGGACTGTACCATTGTTTGTCATGAGGCTAGAATCACGAGTTGTTTTTATCCTGGACTGTACCATTGTTTGACATGATGCTGGAATCCTGACTCCTTTTTACCCTGGACTGTACCATTGTTTGTCATGAGGCTGGAATCCTAAGTTGTTTTTATCCTGGACTGTACCATTGTTTGTCATGATGCTGGAATACTGACTTGTTTTTAGCCTGGACTGTACCATTGTTTCTCATGAGGCTGGAATCCTGACTCCTTTTAAGAGTGGATTCTACTATTGTTTACCATGAGGCTGAATTCCTGACTCCTTTCTACCCTGGACTGTACCATTGTTTGTCATGATGCTGGAATCCTGACAGCTTTTTACCCTGGACTGTACTATTGTTTGTCATGAGGCTGGAATCCTGAGTTGTTTTTATCCTGGACTGTACCATTGTTTGTCATGATGCTGGAATCCTGACTTGTTTTTAGCCTGGACTGTACCATTGTTTACCATGTGGATGGAATCCTGACTCCTTTTTAGGCTGGACTGTACCATCGTTTGCCATGAGATTGTATGTCTGTCTTTTGTGATCAGTGTTTTTCTAACTGTCATCTTCAGCATGTCTCTTGAGCTTTGTTTGCCATGTGCTTTTTAATTCCCTGGTTTGAAAAGTTCAGAGGGGCAAGGTGATGGCAACGAGAATGCCTGATTTTCAAAAGAAATGGTAGAACAGTCGTAGAACTCTCGCCTGCCATGCAAGAGGACCAGAGTTCGAATCCCACCCAGTGCAACTGCAACTAGTTTTGATGATTGTTGATTTCAGCAGAATATACTTGGAAGGTAATCAAGATTCTGATTATTTGAGACATTTGTCTTTCCTGACAGACAGCTTCAGGTGTGTTTGTCATTTGGCTGTACTCTCTATAGATGGTTGGAATCCTGACTCCTTTTTAGCCTGGACTGTACCATTGTTTCTCATGAGGCTGGAATCCTGACTACTTTTAAGACTGGATTCTACTATTGTTTACCATGAGGCTGAATTCCTGACTCCTTTCTACCCTGGACTTTACCATTGTTTGTCATGATGCTGGAATCCTGACTTGTTTTTACCCTGGACTGTAGCATTGTTTACCATGTTGTTGGAATCCTGACTGAAGCTGATAGACAGGTTTAGGTGTTTTTCTCTTTTGCCTGTACTCTCTATAGATGGTTGGAATCCTGACTCCTTTTAAGCCTAGACTCTACTATTGTTTGTGATGTGGTTGGAATCCTCACTCCTTTTTACCCTGGACTGTACCATTGTTTGTCATGAGGCTAGAATCCCGAGTTGTTTTTATCCTGGACTGTACCATTGTTTGACATGATGCTGGAATCCTGACTGAAGCTGATAGACAGGTTTAGGTGTTTTTCTCTTTTGCCTGTACTCTCTATAGATGGTTGGAATCCTGACTCCTTTTAAGCCTAGACTCTACTATTGTTTGTGATGTGGTTGGAATCCTCACTCCTTTTTACCCTGGACTGTACCATTGTTTGTCATGAGGCTAGAATCACGAGTTGTTTTTATCCTGGACTGTACCATTGTTTGACATGATGCTGGAATCCTGACTCCTTTTTACCCTGGACTGTACCATTGTTTGTCATGAGGCTGGAATCCTAAGTTGTTTTTATCCTGGACTGTACCATTGTTTGTCATGATGCTGGAATACTGACTTGTTTTTAGCCTGGACTGTACCATTGTTTCTCATGAGGCTGGAATCCTGACTCCTTTTAAGACTGGATTCTACTATTGTTTACCATGAGGCTGAAATCCTGACTCCTTTCTACCCTGGACTTTACCATTGTTTGTCATGATGCTGGAATCCTGACTCCTTTTTACCCTGGACTGTACCATTGTTTGTCATGAGGCTGGAAACCTGACTTGTTTTTACCCTGGACTGTACCACTGTTTGTCATGAGGCTGGAATCCTGACTTGTTTTTACCCTGGACTGTAGCATTGTTTACCATGTTGTTGGAATCCTGACTGAAGCTGATAGACAGGTTTAGGTGTTTTTCTCTTTTGCCTGTACTCTCTATAGATGGTTGGAATCCTGACTCCTTTTAAGCCTAGACTCTACTATTGTTTGTGATGTGGTTGGAATCCTCACTCCTTTTACCCTGGACTGTACCATTGTTTGTCATGAGGCTAGAATCCCGAGTTGTTTTTATCCTGGACTGTACCATTGTTTGTCATGATGCTGGAATCCTGACTCCTTTTTACCCTGGACTGTACCATTGTTTGTCATGAGGCTGGAAACCTGACTTGTTTTTACCCTGGACTGTACCACTGTTTGTCATGAGGCTGGAATCCTGACTTGTTTTTACCCTGGACTGTAGCATTGCTTACCATGTTGTTGGAATCCTGACTGAAGCTGATAGACAGGTTTAGGTGTTTTTCTCTTTTGCCTGTACTCTCTATAGATGGTTGGAATCCTTACTCCTTTTTAGCCTGGACTGTACCATTGTTTCTCATGAGGCTGGAATCCTGACTCCTTTTAAGAGTGGATTCTACTATTGTTTACCATGAGGCTGAATTCCTGACTCCTTTCTACCCTGGACTGTACCATTGTTTGTCATGATGCTGGAATCCTGACAGCTTTTTACCCTGGACTGTACTATTGTTTGTCATGAGGCTGGAATCCTGAGTTGTTTTTATCCTGGACTGTACCATTGTTTGTCATGATGCTGGAATCCTGACTTGTTTTTAGCCTGGACTGTACCATTGTTTACCATGTGGATGGAATCCTGACTCCTTTTTAGGCTGGACTGTACCATCGTTTGCCATGAGATTGTATGTCTGTCTTTTGTGATCAGTGTTTTTCTAACTGTCATCTTTAGCATGTCTCTTGAGCTTTGTTTGCCATGTGCTTTTTAATTCCCTGGTTTGAAAAGTTCAGAGGGGCAAGGTGATGGCAACGAGAATGCCTGATTTTCAAAAGAAATGGTAGAACAGTCGTAGAACTCTCGCCTGCCATGCAAGAGGACCAGGGTTCGAATCCCACCCAGTGCAACTGCAACTAGTTTTGATGATTGTTGATTTCAGCAGAATATACTTGGAAGGTAATCAAGATTCTGATTATTTGAGACATTTGTCTTTCCTGACAGACAGCTTCAGGTGTGTTTGTCATTTGGCTGTACTCTCTATAGATGGTTGGAATCCTGACTCCTTTTTAGCCTGGACTGTACCATTGTTTCTCATGAGGCTGGAATCCTGACTCCTTTTAAGACTGGATTCTACTATTGTTTACCATGAGGCTGAATTCCTGACTCATTTCTACCCTGGACTTTACCATTGTTTGTCATGATGCTGGAATCCTGACTCCTTTTTAGCCTGGACTGTACCATTGTTTCTCATGAGGCTGGAATCCTGACTCCTTTTAAGACTGGATTCTACTATTGTTTACCATGAGGCTGAATTCCTGACTCCTTTCTACCCTGGACTTTACCATTGTTTGTCATGATGCTGGAATCCTGACTCCTTTCTACCCTGGACTTTACCATTGTTTGTCATGATGCTGGAATCCTGACTCCTTTTTACCCTGGACTGTACCATTGTTTGTCATGACGCTGGAAACCTGACTTGTTTTTACCCTGGAATGTACCACTGTTTGTCATGAGGCTGGAACCCTGACTTGTTTTTACCCTGGACTGTAGCATTGTTTGTCATGAGGCTGGAATCCTGACTTGTTTTTACCCTGGACTGTAGCATTGTTTACCATGTTGTTGGAATCCTGACTGAAGCTGATAGACAGGTTTAGGTGTTTTTCTCTTTTGCCTGTACTCTCTATAGATGGTTGGAATCCTGACTCCTTTTAAGCCTAGACTCTACTATTGTTTGTGATGTGGTTGGAATCCTCACTCCTTTTTACCCTGGACTGTACCATTGTTTGTCATGAGGCTGGAATCCTGAATCCTTTTTAGCCTGGACTGTACCATCGTTTGCCATGAGATTGTATGTCTGTCTTTTGTGATCAGTGTTTTTCTAACTGTCATCTTCAGCATGTCTCTTGAGCTTTGTTTGCCATGTGCTTTTTAATTCCCTGGTTTGAAAAGTTCAGAGGGGCAAGGTGATGGCAACGAGAATGCCTGATTTTCAAAAGAATTGGTAGTACAGTTGTAGAACTCTCGCCTGCCATGCAAGAGGACCAGGGTTCGAATCCCACCCAGTGCAACTGCAACTTGTTTTGATGATTGTTGATTTCAGCAGAATATACTTGGAAGGTAATCAAGATTCTGATTATTTGAGACATTTGTCTTTCCTGACAGACAGCTTCAGGTGTGTTTGTCATTTGGCTGTACTCTCTATAGATGGTTGGAATCCTGACTCCTTTTTAGCCTGGACTGAACCATTGTTTCTCATGAGGCTGGAATCCTGACTACTTTTAAGACTGGATTCTACTATTGTTTACCATGAGGCTGAATTCCTGACTCCTTTCTACCCTGGACTTTACCATTGTTTGTCATGATGCTGGAATCCTGACTCCTTTTTACCCTGGACTGTACCATTGTTTGTCATGAGGCTGGAAACCTGACTTGTTTTTACCCTGGACTGTACCACTGTTTGTCATGAGGCTGGAATCCTGACTTGTTTTTACCCTGGACTGTAGCATTGTTTACCATGTTGTTGGAATCCTGACTGAAGCTGATAGACAGGTTTAGGTGTTTTTCTCTTTTGCCTGTACTCTCTATAGATGGTTGGAATCCTTACTCCTTTTTAGCCTGGACTGTACCATTGTTTCTCATGAGGCTGGAATCCTGACTCCTTTTAAGACTGGATTCTACTATTGTTTACCATGAGGCTGAATTCCTGACTCCTTTCTACCCTGGACTTTACCATTGTTTGTCATGATGCTGGAATCCTGACTCCTTTTTACCCTGGACTGTACCACTGTTTGTCATGAGGCTGGAAACCTGACTTGTTTTTACCCTGGACTGTACCACTGTTTGTCATGAGGCTGGAATCCTGACTTGTTTTTACCCTGGACTGTAGCATTGTTTACCATGTTGTTGGAATCCTGACTGAAGCTGATAGACAGGTTTAGGTGTTTTTCTCTTTTGCCTGTACTCTCTATAGATGGTTGGAATCCTGACTCCTTTTAAGCCTAGACTCTACTATTGTTTGTGATGTGGTTGGAATCCTCACTCCTTTTTACCCTGGACTGTACCATTGTTTGTCATGAGGCTAGAATCCCGAGTTGTTTTTATCCTGGACTTTACCATTGTTTGTCATGATGCTGGAATCCTGACTCCTTTTTACCCTGGACTGTACCATTGTTTGTCATGACGCTGGAAACCTGACTTGTTTTTACCCTGGACTATACCACTGTTTGTCATGAGGCTGGAACCCTGACTTGTTTTTACCCTGGACTGTAGCATTGTTTGTCATGAGGCTGGAATCCTGACTTGTTTTTACCCTGGACTGTAGCATTGTTTACCATGAGGCTGGAATCCTGACTTGTTTTTACCCTGGACTGTAGCATTGTTTACCATGTTGTTGGAATCCTGACTGAAGCTGATAGACAGGTTTAGGTGTTTTTCTCTTTTGCCTGTACTCTCTATAGATGGTTGGAATCCTGACTCCTTTTAAGCCTAGACTCTACTATTGTTTGTGATGTGGTTGGAATCCTGACTCCTTTTTACCGTGGACTGTACCATTGTTTGTCATGAGGCTGGAATCCTGACTTGATTTAGCCTGGACTCTACCATTGTTTACCATGTGGATGGAATCCTGACTCCTCTTTAGCCTGGACTGTACCATCGTTTGCCATGAGATTGTATGTCTGTCTTTTGTGATCAGTGTTTTTCTAACTGTCATCTTCAGCATGTCTCTTGAGCTTTGTTTGCCATGTGCTTTTTAAATCCTGGTTTGAAAAGTTCAGAGGGGGCAAGGTGATGGCAACGAGAATGCCTGATTTTCAAAAGAAATGGTAGTACAGTGGTAGAACTCTCGCCTGCCCTGCAAGAGGACCAGGGTTCAAATCCCACCCAGTGCAACTGCAACTTGTTTTGATGATTGTTGATTTCAGCAGAATACACTTGGAAGGTAATCAGGATTCTGATTATTTGAGACATTTGTCTTTCCTGACAGACAGCTTCAGGTGTGTTTGTCATTTGGCTGTACTCTCTATAGATGGTTGGAATCCTGACTCCTTTTTAGCCTGGACTGTACCATTGTTTCTCATGAGGCTGGAATCCTGACTCCTTTTAAGACTGGATTCTACTATTGTTTACAATGAGGCTGAATTCCTGACTCCTTTCTACCCTGGACTTTACCATTGTTTGTCATGATGCTGGAATCCTGTCTCCTTTTTACCCTGGACTGTACCATTGTTTCTCATGAGGCTGGAATCCTGAGTCCTTTTAAGACTGGATTCTACTATTGTTTACCATGAGGCTGAATTCCTGACTCCTTTCTACCCTGGACTTTACCATTGTTTGTCATGATGCTGGAATCCTGACTCCTTTTTACCCTGGACTGTACCATTGTTTGTCATGAGGCTGGAAACCTGACTTGTTTTTACCCTGGACTGTACCACTGTTTGTCATGAGGCTGGAATCCTGACTTGTTTTTTCCCTGGACTGTAGCATTGTTTACCATGTTGTTGGAATCCTGTCTGAAGCTGATAGACAGGTTTAGGTGTTTTTCTCTTTTGCCTGTACTCTCTATAGATGGTTGGAATCCTGACTCCTTTTTAGCCTGGACTGTACCATTGTTTGTCATGAGGCTGGAATCCTGACTCCTTTTAAGACTGGATTCTACTATTGTTTACCATGAGGCTGAATTCCTGACTCCTTTCTACCCTGGACTTTACCATTGTTTGTCATGATGCTGGAATCCTGTCTCCTTTTTACCCTGGACTGTACCATTGTTTCTCATGAGGCTGGAATCCTGACTCCTTTTAAGACTGGATTCTACTATTGTTTACCATGAGGCTGAATTCCTGACTCCTTTCTACCCTGGACTTTACCATTGTTTGTCATGATGCTGGAATCCTGACTCCTTTTTACCCTGGACTGTACCATTGTTTGTCATGATGCTGGAATCCTGACTTGTTTTTAGCCTGGACTCTACCATTGTTTACCATGTGGATGGAATCCTGACTCCTTTTTAGCCTGGACTGTACCATCGTTTGCCATGAGATTGTATGTCTGTCTTTTGTGATCAGTGTTTTTCTAACTGTCATCTTCAGCATGTCTCTTGAGCTTTGTTTGCCATGTGCTTTTTAAATCCCTGGTTTGAAAAGTTCAGAGGGGCAAGGTGATGGCAACGAGAATGCCTGATTTTCAAAAGAAATGGTAGTACAGTGGTAGAACTCTCGCCTGCCCTGCAAGAGGACCAGGGTTCAAATCCCACCCAGTGCAACTGCAACTTGTTTTGATGATTGTTGATTTCAGCAGAATACACTTGGAAGGTAATCAGGATTCTGATTATTTGAGACATTTGTCTTTCCTGACAGACAGCTTCAGGTGTGTTTGTCATTTGGCTGTACTCTCTATAGATGGTTGGAATCCTGACTCCTTTTTAGCCTGGACTGTACCATTGTTTCTCATGAGGCTGGAATCCTGACTCCTTTTAAGACTGGATTCTACTATTGTTTACAATGAGGCTGAATTCCTGACTCCTTTCTACCCTGGACTTTACCATTGTTTGTCATGATGCTGGAATCCTGACTCCTTTTTACCCTGGACTGTACCATTGTTTGTCATGAGGCTGGAAACCTGACTTGTTTTTACCCTGGACTTTACCATTGTTTGTCATGATGCTGGAATCCTGACTCCTTTTTACCCTGGACTGTACCATTGTTTGTCATGAGGCTGGAAACCTGACTTGTTTTTACCCTGGACTGTACCACTGTTTGTCATGAGGCTGGAATCCTGACTTGTTTTTACCCTGGACTGTAGCATTGTTTACCATGTTGTTGGAATCCTGACTGAAGCTGATAGACAGGTTTAGGTGTTTTTCTCATTTTCCTGTACTCTCTATAGATGGTTGGAATCCTGACTCCTTTTTAGCCTGGACTGTACCATTGTTTCTCATGAGGCTGGAATCCTGACTCCTTTTAAGACTGGATTCTACTATTGTTTACCATGAGGCTGAATTCCTGACTCCTTTCTACCCTGGACTTTACCATTGTTTGTCATGATGCTGGAAACCTGACTTGTTTTTACCCTGGACTGTACCACTGTTTGTCATGAGGCTGGAACCCTGACTTGTTTTTACCCTGGACTGTAGCATTGTTTGTCATGAGGCTGGAATCCTGACTTGTTTTTAGCCTGGACTCTACCATTGCTTGCCATGTGGTTGGAATCCTGACTCCTTTTTTGCCTGGACTGTACCATTGTTTACCATGTGGTTGGAATCCTGACTCCTTTTTAGCCTGGACTGTACCATCGTTTGCCATGAGATTGTATGTCTGTCTTTTGTGATCAGTGTTTTTCTAACTGTCATCTTCAGCATGTCTCTTGAGCTTTGTTTGCCATGTGCTTTTTAATTCCCTGGTTTGAAAAGTTCAGAGGGGCAAGGTGATGGCAACGAGAATGCCTGATTTTTAAAAGAAATGGTAGTACAGTGGTAGAACTGTTGCCTGCCATGCAAGAGGACCAGGGTTCGAATCCCACCCAGTGCAACTGCAACTTGTTTTGATGATTGTTGATTTCAGCAGAATATACTTGGAAGGTAATCAAGATTCTGATTATTTGAGACATTTGTCTTTCCTGACAGACAGCTTCAGGTGTGTTTGTCATTTGGCTGTACTCTCTATAGATGGTTGGAATCCTGACTCCTTTTTAGCCTGGACTGTACCATTGTTTCTCATGAGGCTGGAATCCTGACTACTTTTAAGACTGGATTCTACTATTGTTTACCATGAGGCTGAATTCCTGACTCCTTTCTACCCTGGACTTTACCATTGTTTGTCATGATGCTGGAATCCTGACTCCTTTTTACCCTGGACTGTACCATTGTTTGTCATGAGGCTGGAAACCTGACTTGTTTTTACCCTGGACTGTACCACTGTTTGTCATGAGGCTGGAATCCTGACTTGTTTTTACCCTGGACTGTAGCATTGTTTACCATGTTGTTGGAATCCTGACTGAAGCTGATAGACAGGTTTAGGTGTTTTTCTCTTTTGCCTGTACTCTCTATAGATGGTTGGAATCCTGACTCCTTTTTAGCCTGGACTGTACCATTGTTTCTCATGAGGCTGGAATCCTGACTCCTTTTAAGACTGGATTCTACTATTGTTTACCATGAGGCTGAATTCCTGACTCCTTTCTACCCTGGACTTTACCATTGTTTGTCATGATGCTGGAATCCTGACTCCTTTTTACCCTGGACTGTACCACTGTTTGTCATGAGGCTGGAACCCTGACTTGTTTATACCCTGGACTGTAGCATTGTTTGTCATGAGGCTGGAATCCTGACTTGTTTTTACCCTGGACTGTAGCATTGTTTACCATGTTGTTGGAATCCTGACTGAAGCTGATAGACAGGTTTAGGTGTTTTTCTCTTTTGCCTGTACTCTCTATAGATGGTTGGAATCCTGACTCCTTTTAAGCCTAGACTCTACTATTGTTTGTGATGTGGTTGGAATCCTCACTCCTTTTTACCCTGGACTGTACCATTGTTTGTCATGAGGCTAGAATCCCGAGTTGTTTTTATCCTGGACTGTACCATTGTTTGTCATGATGCTGGAATCCTGACTCCCCTTTTACCCTGGACTGTACTATTGTTTGTCATGAGGCTGGAATACTGAGTTGTTTTTATCCTGGACTGTACCATTGTTTGTCATGATGCTGGAATCCTGACTTGTTTTTAGCCTGGACTGTACCATTGTTTACCATGTGGATGGAATCCTGACTCCTTTTTAGCCTGGACTGTACCATCGTTTGCCATGAGATTGTATGTCTGTCTTTTGTGATCAGTGTTTTTCTAACTGTCATCTTCAGCATGTCTCTTGAGCTTTGTTTGCCATGTGCTTTTTAATTCCCTGGTTTGAAAAGTTCAGAGGGGCAAGGTGATGGCAACGAGAATGCCTGATTTTCAAAAGAAATGGTAGAACAGTCGTAGAACTCTCGCCTGCCATGCAAGAGGACCAGGGTTCGAATCCCACCCAGTGCAACTGCAACTAGTTTTGATGATTGTTGATTTCAGCAGAATATACTTGGAAGGTAATCAAGATTCTGATTATTTGAGACATTTGTCTTTCCTGACAGACAGCTTCAGGTGTGTTTGTCATTTGGCTGTACTCTCTATAGATGGCTGGAATCCTGACTCCTTTTTAGCCTGGACTGTACCATTGTTTACCATGAGGCTGAATTCCTGACTCCTTTCTACCCTGGACTGTACCATTTTTTACCATGAGGCTGAATTCCTGACTCCTTTCTACCCTGGACTTTACCATTGTTTGTCATGATGCTGGAATCCTGTCTCCTTTTTACCCTGGACTGTACCATTGTTTCTCATGAGGCTGGAATCCTGACTCCTTTTAAGACTGGATTCTACTATTGTTTACCATGAGGCTGAATTCCTGACTCCTTTTACCCTGGACTGTACCATTGTTTGTCATGAGGCTGGAAACCTGACTTGTTTTTACCCTGGACTGTACCACTGTTTGTCATGAGGCTGGAATCCTGACTTGTTTTGACCCTGGACTGTAGCATTGTTTACCATGTTGTTGGAATCCTGACTGAAGCTGATAGACAGGTTTAGGTGTTTTTCTTTTTGCCTGTACTCTCTATAGATGGTTGGAATCCTGACTCCTTTTAAGCCTAGACTCTACTATTGTTTGTGATGTGGTTGGAATCCTCACTCCTTTTTACCCTGGACTGTACCATTGTTTGTCATGAGGCTAGAATCCCGAGTTGTTTTTATCCTGGACTTTACCATTGTTTATCATGATGCTGGAATCCTGACTCCTTTTTACCCTGGACTGTACCATTGTTTGTCATGACGCTGGAAACCTGACTTGTTTTTACCCTGGACTGTACCACTGTTTGTCATGAGCCTGGAATCCTGACTTGTTTTTACCCTGGACTGTAGCATTGTTTGTCATGAGGCTGGAATCCTGACTTGTTTTTACCCTGGACTGTAGCATTGTTTACCATGTTGTTGGAATCCTGACTGAAGCTTATAGACAGGTTTAGGTGTTTTTCTCTTTTGCCTGTACTCTCTATAGATGGTTGGAATCCTGACTCCTTTTAAGCCTAGACTCTACTATTGTTTGTGATGTGGTTGGAATCCTGACTCCTTTTTACCCTGGACTGTACCATTGTTTGTCATGAGGCTGGAATCCTGACTTGTTTTTAGCCTGGACTCTACCATTGCTTGCCATGTGGTTGGAATCCTGACTCCTTTTTTGCCTGGACTGTACCATTGTTTACCATGTGGTTGGAATCCTGACTCCTTTTTAGCCTGGACTGTACCATCGTTTGCCATGAGATTGTATGTCTGTCTTTTGTGATCAGTGTTTTTCTAACTGTCATCTTCAGCATGTCTCTTGAGCTTTGTTTGCCATGTGCTTTTTAATTCCCTGGTTTGAAAAGGTCAGAGGGGCAAGGTGATGGCAACGAGAATGCCTGGTTTTCAAAAGAAATGGTAGTACAGTGGTAGAACTCTCGCCTGCCATGCAAGAGGACCAGGGTTCGAATCCCACCCAGTGCAACTGCAACTTGTTTTGATGATTGTTGATTTCAGCAGAATATACTTGGAAGGTAATCAAGATTCTGATTATTTGAGACATTTGTCTTTCCTGACAGACAGCTTCAGGTGTGTTTGTCATTTGGCTGTACTCTCTATAGATGGTTGGAATCCTGACTCCTTTTTAGCCTGGACTGTACCATTGTTTCTCATGAGGCTGGAATCCTGACTACTTTTAAGACTGGATTCTACTATTGTTTACCATGAGGCTGAATTCCTGACTCCTTTCTACCCTGGACTTTACCATTGTTTGTCATGATGCTGGAATCCTGACTCCTTTTTACCCTGGACTGTACCATTGTTTGTCATGAGGCTGGAAACCTGACTTGTTTTTACCCTGGACTGTACCACTGTTTGTCATGAGGCTGGAATCCTGACTTGTTTTGACCCTGGACTGTAGCATTGTTTGTCATGAGGCTGGAATCCTGACTGAAGCTGATAGACAGGTTTAGGTGTTTTTCTCTTTTGCCTGTACTCTCTATAGATGGTTGGAATCCTGACTCCTTTTTAGCCTGGACTGTACCATTGTTTCTCATGAGGCTGAAATCCTGACTCCTTTTAAGACTGGATTCTACTATTGTTTACCATGAGGCTGAATTCCTGACTCCTTTCTACCCTGGACTTTACCATTGTTTGTCATGATGCTGGAATCCTGACTCCTTTTTACCCTGGACTGTACCATTGTTTGTCATGACGCTGGAAACCTGACTTGTTTTTACCCTGGACTGTACCACTGTTTGTCATGAGGCTGGAACCCTGACTTGTTTATACCCTGGACTGTAGCATTGTTTGTCATGAGGCTGGAATCCTGACTTGTTTTTACCCTGGACTGTAGCATTGTTTACCATGTTTTTGGAATCCTGACTGAAGCTGATAGACAGGTTTAGGTGTTTTTCTCTTTTGCCTGTACTCTCTATAGATGGTTGGAATCCTGACTCCTTTTAAGCCTAGACTCTACTATTGTTTGTGATGTGGTTGGAATCCTCACTCCTTTTTACCCTGGACTGTACCATTGTTTGTCATGAGGCTAGAATCCCGAGTTGTTTTTATCCTGGACTGTACCATTGTTTGTCATGATGCTGGAATCCTGACTCCTTTTTACCCTGGACTGTACTATTGTTTGTTATGAGGCTGGAATCCTGAGTTGTTTTTATCCTGGACTGTACCATTGTTTGTCATGATGCTGGAATCCTGACTTGTTTTTAGCCTGGACTGTACCATTGTTTACCATGTGGATGGAATCCTGACTCCTTTTTAGCCTGGACTGTACCATCGTTTGCCATGAGATTGTATGTCTGTCTTTTGTGATCAGTGTTTTTCTAACTGTCATCTTCAGCATGTCTCTTGAGCTTTGTTTGCCATGTGCTTTTTAATTCCCTGGTTTGAAAAGTTCAGAGGGGCAAGGTGATGGCAACGAGAATGCCTGATTTTCAAAAGAAATGGTAGAACAGTCGTAGAACTCTCGCCTGCCATGCAAGAGGACCAGGGTTCGAATCCCACCCAGTGCAACTGCAACTAGTTTTGATGATTGTTGATTTCAGCTGAATATACTTGGAAGGTAATCAAGATTCTGATTATTTGAGACATTTGTCTTTCCTGACAGACAGCTTCAGGTGTGTTTGTCATTTGGCTGTACTCTCTATAGATGGCTGGAATCCTGACTCCTTTTTAGCCTGGACTGTACCATTGTTTACCATGAGGCTGAATTCCTGACTCCTTTCTACCCTGGACTGTACCATTTTTTACCATGAGGCTGAATTCCTGACTCCTTTCTACCCTGGACTGTACCATTGTTTGTCATGACGCTGGAAACCTGACTTGTTTTTACCCTGGACTGTACCACTGTTTGTCATGAGCCTGGAATCCTGACTCCTTTTTACCCTGGACTGTACCATTGTTTGTCATGAGGCTGGAATCCTGACTTGTTTTTACCCTGGACTGTAGCATTGTTTACCATGTTGTTGGAATCCTGACTGAAGCTGATAGACAGGTTTAGGTGTTTTTCTCTTTTGCCTGTACTCTCTATAGATGGTTGGAATCCTGACTCCTTTTAAGCCTAGACTCTACTATTGTTTGTGATGTGGTTGGAATCCTCACTCCTTTTTACCCTGGACTGTACCATTGTTTGTCATGAGGCTAGAATCCCGAGTTGTTTTTATCCTGGACTTTACCATTGTTTATCATGATGCTGGAATCCTGACTCCTTTTTACCCTGGACTGTACCATTGTTTGTCATGACGCTGAAACCTGACTTGTTTTTACCCTGGACTGTACCACTGTTTGTCATGAGCCTGGAATCCTGACTTGTTTTTACCCTGGACTGTAGCATTGTTTGTCATGAGGCTGGAATCCTGACTTGTTTTTACCCTGGACTGTAGCATTGTTTACCATGTTGTTGGAATCCTGACTGAAGCTTATAGACAGGTTTAGGTGTTTTTCTCTTTTTGCCTGTACTCTTATAGATGGTTGGAATCCTGACTCCTTTTAAGCCTAGACTCTACTATTGTTTGTGATGTGGTTGGAATCCTCACTCCTTTTTACCCTGGACTGTACCATTGTTTGTCATGAGGCTAGAATCCGAGTTGTTTTTATCCTGGACTTTACCATTGTTTATCATGATGCTGGAATCCTGACTCCTTTTTTACCCTGGACTGTACCATTGTTTGTCATGACGCTGGAAACCTGACTTGTTTTTACCCTGGACTGTACCACTGTTTGTCATGAGCCTGGAATCCTGACTTGTTTTTACCCTGGACTGTAGCATTGTTTGTCATGAGGCTGGAATCCTGACTTGTTTTTACCCTGGACTGTAGCATTGTTTACCATGTTGTTGGAATCCTGACTGAAGCTTATAGACAGGTTTAGGTGTTTTTCTCTTTTGCCTGTACTCTCTATAGATGGTTGGAATCCTGACTCCTTTTAAGCCTAGACTCTACTATTGTTTGTGATGTGGTTGGAATCCTGACTCCTTTTTACCCTGGACTGTACCATTGTTTGTCATGAGGCTGGAATCCTGACTTGTTTTTAGCCTGGACTCTACCATTGCTTGCCATGTGGTTGGAATCCTGACTCCTTTTTTGCCTGGACTGTACCATTGTTTACCATGTGGTTGGAATCCTGACTCCTTTTTAGCCTGGACTGTACCATCGTTTGCCATGAGATTGTATGTCTGTCTTTTGTGATCAGTGTTTTTCTAACTGTCATCTTCAGCATGTCTCTTGAGCTTTGTTTGCCATGTGCTTTTTAATTCCCTGGTTTGAAAAGGTCAGAGGGGCAAGGTGATGGCAACGAGAATGCCTGGTTTTCAAAAGAAATGGTAGTACAGTGGTAGAACTGTTGCCTGCCATGCAAGAGGACCAGGGTTCGAATCCCACCCAGTGCAACTGCAACTTGTTTTGATGATTGTTGATTTCAGCAGAATATACTTGGAAGGTAATCAAGATTCTGATTATTTGAGACATTTGTCTTTCCTGACAGACAGCTTCAGGTGTGTTTGTCATTTGGCTGTACTCTCTATAGATGGTTGGAATCCTGACTCCTTTTTAGCCTGGACTGTACCATTGTTTCTCATGAGGCTGGAATCCTGACTACTTTTAAGACTGGATTCTACTATTGTTTACCATGAGGCTGAATTCCTGACTCCTTTCTACCCTGGACTTTACCATTGTTTGTCATGATGCTGGAATCCTGACTCCTTTTTACCCTGGACTGTACCATTGTTTGTCATGAGGCTGGAAACCTGACTTGTTTTTACCCTGGACTGTACCACTGTTTGTCATGAGGCTGGAATCCTGACTTGTTTTGACCCTGGACTGTAGCATTGTTTGTCATGAGGCTGGAATCCTGACTGAAGCTGATAGACAGGTTTAGGTGTTTTTCTCTTTTGCCTGTACTCTCTATAGATGGTTGGAATCCTGACTCCTTTTTAGCCTGGACTGTACCATTGTTTCTCATGAGGCTGAAATCCTGACTCCTTTTAAGACTGGATTCTACTATTGTTTACCATGAGGCTGAATTCCTGACTCCTTTCTACCCTGGACTTTACCATTGTTTGTCATGATGCTGGAATCCTGACTCCTTTTTACCCTGGACTGTACCATTGTTTGTCATGACGCTGGAAACCTGACTTGTTTTTACCCTGGACTGTACCACTGTTTGTCATGAGGCTGGAACCCTGACTTGTTTATACCCTGGACTGTAGCATTGTTTGTCATGAGGCTGGAATCCTGACTTGTTTTTACCCTGGACTGTAGCATTGTTTACCATGTTGTTGGAATCCTGACTGAAGCTGATAGACAGGTTTAGGTGTTTTTCTCTTTTGCCTGTACTCTCTATAGATGGTTGGAATCCTGACTCCTTTTAAGCCTAGACTGTACCATTGTTTGTCATGAGGCTAGAATCCCGAGTTGTTTTTATCCTGGACTGTACCATTGTTTGTCATGATGCTGGAATCCTGACTCCTTTTTACCCTGGACTGTACTATTGTTTGTTATGAGGCTGGAATCCTGAGTTGTTTTTATCCTGGACTGTACCATTGTTTGTCATGATGCTGGAATCCTGACTTGTTTTTAACCTGGACTGTACCATTGTTTACCATGTGGATGGAATCCTGACTCCTTTTTAGCCTGGACTGTACCATCGTTTGCCATGAGATTGTATGTCTGTCTTTTGTGATCAGTGTTTTTCTAACTGTCATCTTCAGCATGTCTCTTGAGCTTTGTTTGCCATGTGCTTTTTAATTCCCTGGTTTGAAAAGTTCAGAGGGGCAAGGTGATGGCAACGAGAATGCCTGATTTTCAAAAGAAATGGTAGAACAGTCGTAGAACTCTCGCCTGCCATGCAAGAGGACCAGGGTTCGAATCCCACCCAGTGCAATTGCAACTAGTTTTGATGATTGTTGATTTCAGCAGAATATACTTGGAAGGTAATCAAGATTCTGATTATTTGAGACATTTGTCTTTCCTGACAGACAGCTTCAGGTGTGTTTGTCATTTGGCTGTACTCTCTATAGATGGCTGGAATCCTGACTCCTTTTTAGCCTGGACTGTACCATTGTTTACCATGAGGCTGAATTCCTGACTCCTTTCTACCCTGGACTGTACCATTTTTTACCATGAGGCTGAATTCCTGACACCTTTCTACCCTGGACTTTACCATTGTTTGTCATGATGCTGGAATCCTGTCTCCTTTTTACCCTGGACTGTACCATTGTTTCTCATGAGGCTGGAATCCTGACTCCTTTTAAGACTGGATTCTACTATTGTTTACCATGAGGCTGAATTCCTGACTCCTTTTTACCCTGGACTGTACCATTGTTTGTCATGACGCTGGAAACCTGACTTGTTTTTACCCTGGACTGTACCACTGTTTGTCATGAGCCTGGAATCCTGACTTGTTTTTACCCTGGACTGTAGCATTGTTTGTCATGAGGCTGGAATCCTGACTTGTTTTTACCCTGGACTGTAGCATTGTTTACCATGTTGTTGGAATCCTGACTGAAGCTTATAGACAGGTTTAGGTGTTTTTCTCTTTTGCCTGTACTCTCTATAGATGGTTGGAATCCTGACTCCTTTTAAGCCTAGACTCTACTATTGTTTGTGATGTGGTTGGAATCCTGACTCCTTTTTACCCTGGACTGTACCATTGTTTGTCATGAGGCTGGAATCCTGACTTGTTTTTAGCCTGGACTCTACCATTGCTTGCCATGTGGTTGGAATCCTGACTCCTTTTTTGCCTGGACTGTACCATTGTTTACCATGTGGTTGGAATCCTGACTCCTTTTTAGCCTGGACTGTACCATCGTTTGCCATGAGATTGTATGTCTGTCTTTTGTGATCAGTGTTTTTCTAACTGTCATCTTCAGCATGTCTCTTGAGCTTTGTTTGCCATGTGCTTTTTAATTCCCTGGTTTGAAAAGGTCAGAGGGGCAAGGTGATGGCAACGAGAATGCCTGGTTTTCAAAAGAAATGGTAGTACAGTGGTAGAACTCTCGCCTGCCATGCAAGAGGACCAGGGTTCGAATCCCACCCAGTGCAACTGCAACTTGTTTTGATGATTGTTGATTTCAGCAGAATATACTTGGAAGGTAATCAAGATTCTGATTATTTGAGACATTTGTCTTTCCTGACAGACAGCTTCAGGTGTGTTTGTCATTTGGCTGTACTCTCTATAGATGGTTGGAATCCTGACTCCTTTTTAGCCTGGACTGTACCATTGTTTCTCATGAGGCTGGAATCCTGACTACTTTTAAGACTGGATTCTACTATTGTTTACCATGAGGCTGAATTCCTGACTCCTTTCTACCCTGGACTTTACCATTGTTTGTCATGATGCTGGAATCCTGACTCCTTTTTAGACTGGACTGTACCATTGTTTCTCATGAGGCTGGAATCCTGACTCCTTTTAAGACTGGATTCTACTATTGTTTACCATGAGGCTGAATTCCTGACTCCTTTCTACCCTGGACTTTACCATTGTTTGTCATGATGCTGGAATCCTGTCTCCTTTTTACCCTGGACTGTACAATTGTTTCTCATTAGGCTGGAATCCTGACTCCTTTTAAGACTGGATTCTACTATTGTTTACCATGAGGCTGAATTCCTGACTCCTTTCTACCCTGGACTTTACCATTGTTTGTCATGATGCTGGAATCCTGACTCCTTTTTACCCTGGACTGTACCATTGTTTGTCATGAGGCTGGAAACCTGACTTGTTTTTACCCTGGACTGTACCACTGTTTGTCATGAGGCTGGAATCCTGACTTGTTTTTACCCTGGACTGTAGCATTGTTTGTCATGAGGCTGGAAACCTGACTTATTTTTACCCTGGACTGTACCACTGTTTGTCATGAGGCTGGAATCCTGACTCCTTTTAAGACTGGATTCTACTATTGTTTACCATGAGGCTGAATTCCTGACTCCTTTCTACCCTGGACTTTACCATTGTTTGTCATGATGCTGGAATCCTGTCTCCTTTTTACCCTGGACTGTACAATTGTTTCTCATTAGGCTGGAATCCTGACTCCTTTTAAGACTGGATTCTACTATTGTTTACCATGAGGCTGAATTCCTGACTCCTTTCTACCCTGGACTTTACCATTGTTTGTCATGATGCTGGAATCCTGACTCCTTTTTACCCTGGACTGTAGCATTGTTTACCATGTTGTTGGAATCCTGACTGAAGCTGATAGACAGGTTTAGGTGTTTTTCTCTTTTGCCTGTACTCTCTATAGATGGTTGGAATCCTGACTCCTTTTAAGCCTAGACTCTACTATTGTTTGTGATGTGGTTGGAATCCTCACTCCTTTTTACCCTGGACTGTACCATTGTTTGTCATGAGGCTGGAATCCTGACTTGTTTTTGGCCTGGACTGTACCATTGTTTACCATGTGGATGGAATCCTGACTCCTTTTTAGCCTGGACTGTACCATCGTTTACCATGAGATTGTATGTCTGTCTTTTGTGATCAGTGTTTTTCTAACTGTCATCTTCAGCATGTCTCTTGAGCTTTGTTTGCCATGTGCTTTTTAATTCCCTGGTTTGAAAAGTTCAGAGGGGCAAGGTGATGGCAACGAGAATGCCTGATTTTCAAAAGAAATGGTAGTACAGTGGTAGAACTCTCGCCTGCCATGCAAGAGGACCAGGGTTCGAATCCCACCCAGTGCAACTGCAACTTGTTTTGATGATTGTTGATTTCAGCAGAATACACTTGGAAGGTAATCAAGATTCTGATTATTTGAGACATTTGTCTTTCCTGACAGACAGCTTCAGGTGTGTTTGTCATTTGGCTGTACTCTCTATAGATGGTTGGAATCCTGACTCCTTTTTAGCCTGGACTGTACCATTGTTTCTCATGAGGCTGGAATCCTGACTCCTTTTAAGACTGGATTCTACTATTGTTTACCATGAGGCTGAATTCCTGACTCCTTTCTACCCTGGACTTTACCATTGTTTGTCATGATGCTGGAATCCTGACTCCTTTTTAGCCTGGACTGTACCATTGTTTCTCATGAGGCTGGAATCCTGAGTCCTTTTAAGACTGGATTCTACTATTGTTTACCATGAGGCTGAATTCCTGACTCCTTTCTACCCTGGACTTTACCATTGTTTGTCATGATGCTGGAATCCTGTCTCCTTTTTAGCCTGGACTGTACCATTGTTTCTCATGAGGCTGGAATCCTGACTCCTTTTAAGACTGGATTCTACTATTGTTTACCATGAGGCTGAAATCCTGACTCCTTTCTACCCTGGACTTTACCATTGTTTGTCATGATGCTGGAATCCTGACTCCTTTTTACCCTGGACTGTACCATTGTTTGTCATGAGGCTGGAAACCTGACTTGTTTTTACCCTGGACTGTACCACTGTTTGGCATGAGGCTGGAATCCTGACTTGTTTTTACCCTGGACTGTAGCATTGTTTACCATGTTGTTGGAATCCTGACTGAAGCTGATAGACAGGTTTAGGTGTTTTTCTCTTTTGCCTGTACTCTCTATAGATGGTTGGAATCCTGACTCCTTTTAAGCCTAGACTCTACTATTGTTTGTGATGTGGTTGGAATCCTCACTCCTTTTTACCCTGGACTGTACCATTGTTTGTCATGAGGCTAGAATCCCGAGTTGTTTTTATCCTGGACTGTACCATTGTTTGACATGATGCTGGAATCCTGACTGAAGCTGATAGACAGGTTTAGGTGTTTTTCTCTTTGCCTGTACTCTCTATAGATGGTTGGAATCCTGACTCCTTTTAAGCCTAGACTCTACTATTGTTTGTGATGTGGTTGGAATCCTCACTCCTTTTTACCCTGGACTGTACCATTGTTTGTCATGAGGCTAGAATCCCGAGTTGTTTTTATCCTGGACTGTACCATTGTTTGACATGATGCTGGAATCCTGACTCCTTTTTACCCTGGACTGTACCATTGTTTGTCATGAGGCTGGAATCCTAAGTTGTTTTTATCCTGGACTGTACCATTGTTTGTCATGACGCTGGAATCCTGACTTGTTTTTAGCCTGGACTGTACCATTGTTTACCATGTGGATGGAATCCTGACTCCTTTTAAGACTGGATTCTACTATTGTTTACCATGAGGCTGAAATCCTGACTCCTTTCTACCCTGGACTTTACCATTGTTTGTCATGATGCTGGAATCCTGACTCCTTTTTACCCTGGACTGTACCATTGTTTGTCATGAGGCTGGAAACCTGACTTGTTTTTACCCTGGACTGTA
Organism: Chromobotia macracanthus; assembly: GCA_036877525.1. Classification (NCBI taxonomy): domain Eukaryota; kingdom Metazoa; phylum Chordata; class Actinopteri; order Cypriniformes; family Botiidae; genus Chromobotia; species Chromobotia macracanthus. Next base: position 21,380 of record JAZGTH010000247.1, on the reverse strand, counting down.
CCACTGTTTGTCATGAGGCTGGAATCCTGACTTGTTTTTACCCTGGACTGTAGCATTGTTTACCATGTTGTTGGAATCCTGACTGAAGCTGATAGACAGGTTTAGGTGTTTTTCTCTTTTGCCTGTACTCTCTATAGATGGTTGGAATCCTGACTCCTTTTTAAGCCTAGACTCTACTATTGTTTGTGATGTGGTTGGAATCCTCACTCCTTTTTACCCTGGACTGTACCATTGTTTGTCATGAGGCTAGAATCCCGAGTTGTTTTTATCCTGGACTGTACCATTGTTTGTCATGATGCTGGAATCCTGACTCCTTTTTACCCTGGACTGTACCATTGTTTGTCATGAGGCTGGAAACCTGACTTGTTTTTACCCTGGACTGTACCACTGTTTGTCATGAGGCTGGAATCCTGACTTGTTTTTACCCTGGACTGTAGCATTGCTTACCATGTTGTTGGAATCCTGACTGAAGCTGATAGACAGGTTTAGGTGTTTTTCTCTTTTGCCTGTACTCTCTATAGATGGTTGGAATCCTTACTCCTTTTTAGCCTGGACTGTACCATTGTTTCTCATGAGGCTGGAATCCTGACTCCTTTTAAGACTGGATTCTACTATTGTTTAACATGAGGCTGAATTCCTGACTCCTTTCTACCCTGGACTTTACCATTGTTTGTCATGATGCTGGAATCCTGACTCCTTTTTTACCCTGGACTGTACCATTGTTTGTCATGACGCTGGAAACCTGACTTGTTTTTACCCTGGAATGTACCACTGTTTGTCATGAGGCTGGAACCCTGACTTGTTTTTACCCTGGACTGTAGCATTGTTTGTCATGAGGCTGGAATCCTGACTTGTTTTTACCCTGGACTGTAGCATTGTTTACCATGTTGTTGGAATCCTGACTGAAGCTGATAGACAGGTTTAGGTGTTTTTCTCTTTTGCCTGTACTCTCTATAGATGGTTGGAATCCTGACTCCTTTTAAGCCTAGACTCTACTATTGTTTGTGATGTGGTTGGAATCCTCACTCCTTTTTACCCTGGACTGTACCATTGTTTGTCATGAGGCTAGAATCCCGAGTTGTTTTTATCCTGGACTGTACCATTGTTTGTCATGATGCTGGAATCCTGACTCCTTTTACCCTGGACTGTACTATTGTTTGTCATGAGGCTGGAATCCTGAGTTGTTTTTATCCTGGACTGTACCATTGTTTGTCATGATGCTGGAATCCTGAGTTGTTTTTAGCCTGGACTGTACCATTGTTTACCATGTGGATGGAATCCTGACTCCTTTTTAGCCTGGACTGTACCATCGTTTGCCATGAGATTGTATGTCTGTCTTTTGTGATCAGTGTTTTTCTAACTGTCATCTTCAGCATGTCTCTTGAGCTTTGTTTGCCATGTGCTTTTTAATTCCCTGGTTTGAAAAGTTCAGAGGGGCAAGGTGATGGCAACGGGAATGCCTGATTTTCAAAAGAAATGGTAGAACAGTCGTAGAACTCTCGCCTGCCATGCAAGAGGACCAGGGTTCGAATCCCACCCAGTGCAACTGCAACTAGTTTTGATGATTGTTGATTTCAGCAGAATATACTTGGAAGGTAATCAAGATTCTGATTATTTGAGACATTTGTCTTTCCTGACAGACAGCTTCAGGTGTGTTTGTCATTTGGCTGTACTCTCTATAGATGGTTGGAATCCTGACTCCTTTTAGCCTGGACTTACCATTGTTTCTCATGAGGCTGGAATCTGACTCCTTTTAAGACTGGATTCTACTATTGTTTACCATGAGGCTGAATTCCTGACTCCTTTCTACCCTGGACTTTACCATTGTTTGTCATGATGCTGGAATCCTGACTCCTTTTTAGCCTGGACTGTACCATTGTTTCTCATGAGGCTGGAATCCTGACTCCTTTTAAGACTGGATTCTACTATTGTTTACCATGAGGCTGAATTCCTGACTCCTTTCTACGCTGGACTTTACCATTGTTTGTCATGATGCTGGAATCCTGTCTCCTTTTTACCCTGGACTGTACCATTGTTTCTCATGAGGCTGGAATCCTGACTCCTTTTAAGACTGGATTCTACTATTGTTTACCATGAGGCTGAATTCCTGACTCCTTTCTACCCTGGACTTTACCATTGTTTGTCATGATGCTGGAATCCTGACTCCTTTTTACCCTGGACTGTAGCATTGTTTGTCATGAGGCTGGAAACCTGACTTGTTTTTACCCTGGACTGTACCACTGTTTGTCATGAGGCTGGAATCCTGACTTGTTTTTACCCTGGACTGTAGCATTGTTTACCATGTTGTTGGAATCCTGACTGAAGCTGATAGACAAGTTTAGGTGTTTTTCTCTTTTGCCTGTACTCTCTATAGATGGTTGGAATCCTGACTCCTTTTAAGCCTAGACTCTACTATTGTTTGTGATGTGGTTGGAATCCTCACTCCTTTTTACCCTGGACTGTACCATTGTTTGTCATGAGGCTAGAATCCCGAGTTGTTTTTATCCTGGACATTACCATTGTTTGTCATGATGCTGGAATCCTGACTCCTTTTTACCCTGGACTGTACCATTGTTTGTCATGACGCTGGAAACCTGACTTGTTTTTACCCTGGACTGTACCACTGTTTGTCATGAGGCTGGAACCCTGACTTGTTTTTACCCTGGACTGTAGCATTGTTTGTCATGAGGCTGGAAACCTGACTTGTTTTTACCCTGGACTGTACCACTGTTTGTCATGAGGCTGGAACCCTGACTTGTTTTTACCCTGGACTGTAGCATTGTTTGTCATGAGGCTGGAATCCTGACTTGTTTTTACCCTGGACTGTAGCATTGTTTACCATGTTGTTGGAATCCTGACTTGTTTTTACCCTGGACTGTACCACTGTTTGTCATGAGGCTGGAATCCTGACTTGTTTTTATCCTGGACTGTAGCATTGTTTACCATGTTGTTGGAATCCTGACTGAAGCTGATAGACAGGTTTAGGTGTTTTTCTCTTTTGCCTGTACTCTCTATAGATGGTTGGAATCCTGACTCCTTTTTAGCCTGGACTGTACCATTGTTTCTCATGAGGCTGGAATCCTGACTCCTTTTAAGACTGGATTCTACTATTGTTTACCATGAGGCTGAATTCCTGACTCCTTTCTACCCTGGACTTTACCATTGTTTGTCATGATGCTGGAATCCTGACTCCTTTTTACCCTGGACTGTACCATTGTTTGTCATGACGCTGGAAACCTGACTTGTTTTTACCCTGGAATGTACCACTGTTTGTCATGAGGCTGGAACCCTGACTTGTTTTTACCCTGGACTGTAGCATTGTTTGTCATGAGGCTGGAATCCTGACTTGTTTTTACCCTGGACTGTAGCATTGTTTACCATGTTGTTGGAATCCTGACTGAAGCTGATAGACAGGTTTAGGTGTTTTTCTCTTTTGCCTGTACTCTCTATAGATGGTTGGAATCCTGACTCCTTTTAAGCCTAGACTCTACTATTGTTTGTGATGTGGTTGGAATCCTCACTCCTTTTTACCCTGGACTGTACCATTGTTTGTCATGAGGCTAGAATCCCGAGTTGTTTTTATCCTGGACTGTACCATTGTTTGTCATGATGCTGGAATCCTGACTCCTTTTTACCCTGGACTGTACTATTGTTGTCATGAGGCTGGAATCCTGAGTTGTTTTTATCCTGGACTGTACCATTGTTTGTCATGATGCTGGAATCCTGACTTGTTTTTAGCCTGGACTGTACCATTGTTTACCATGTGGATGGAATCCTGACTCCTTTTTAGCCTGGACTGTACCATCGTTTGCCATGAGATTGTATGTCTGTCTTTTGTGATCAGTGTTTTTCTAACTGTCATCTTCAGCATGTCTCTTGAGCTTTGTTTGCCATGTGCTTTTTAATTCCCTGGTTTGAAAAGTTCAGAGGGGCAAGGTGATGGCAACGGGAATGCCTGATTTTCAAAAGAAATGGTAGAACAGTCGTAGAACTCTCGCCTGCCATGCAAGAGGACCAGGGTTCGAATCCCACCCAGTGCAACTGCAACTAGTTTTGATGATTGTTGATTTCAGCAGAATATACTTGGAAGGTAATCAAGATTCTGATTATTTGAGACATTTGTCTTTCCTGACAGACAGCTTCAGGTGTGTTTGTCATTTGGCTGTACTCTCTATAGATGGTTGGAATCCTGACTCCTTTTTAGCCTGGACTGTACCATTGTTTCTCATGAGGCTGGAATCCTGACTCCTTTTAAGACTGGATTCTACTATTGTTTACCATGAGGCTGAATTCCTGACTCCTTTCTACCCTGGACTTTACCATTGTTTGTCATGATGCTGGAATCCTGACTCCTTTTTAGCCTGGACTGTACCATTGTTTCTCATGAGGCTGGAATCCTGACTCCTTTTAAGACTGGATTCTACTATTGTTTACCATGAGGCTGAATTCCTGACTCCTTTCTACGCTGGACTTTACCATTGTTTGTCATGATGCTGGAATCCTGTCTCCTTTTTACCCTGGACTGTACCATTGTTTCTCATGAGGCTGGAATCCTGACTCCTTTTAAGACTGGATTCTACTATTGTTTACCATGAGGCTGAATTCTGACTCCTTTCTACCCTGGACTTTACCATTGTTTGTCATGATGCTGGAATCCTGACTCCTTTACCCTGGACTGTAGCATTGTTTGTCATGAGGCTGGAAACCTGACTTGTTTTTACCCTGGACTGTACCACTGTTTGTCATGAGGCTGGAAACCTGACTTGTTTTTACCCTGGACTGTAGCATTGTTTACCATGTTGTTGGAATCCTGACTGAAGCTGATAGACAAGTTTAGGTGTTTTTCTCTTTTTGCCTGTACTCTCTATAGATGGTTGGAATCCTGACTCCTTTTAAGCCTAGACTCTACTATTGTTTGTGATGTGGTTGGAATCCTCACTCCTTTTTACCCTGGACTGTACCATTGTTTGTCATGAGGCTAGAATCCCGAGTTGTTTTTATCCTGGACATTACCATTGTTTGTCATGATGCTGGAATCCTGACTCCTTTTTTACCCTGGACTGTACCATTGTTTGTCATGACGCTGGAAACCTGACTTGTTTTTACCCTGGACTGTACCACTGTTTGTCATGAGGCTGGAACCCTGACTTGTTTTTACCCTGGACTGTAGCATTGTTTGTCATGAGGCTGGAAACCTGACTTGTTTTTACCCTGGACTGTACCACTGTTTGTCATGAGGCTGGAACCCTGACTTGTTTTTACCCTGGACTGTAGCATTGTTTGTCATGAGGCTGGAATCCTGACTTGTTTTTACCCTGGACTGTAGCATTGTTTACCATGTTGTTGGAATCCTGACTGAAGCTGATAGACAGGTTTAGGTGTTTTTCTCTTTTGCCTGTACTCTCTATAGATGGTTGGAATCCTGACTCCTTTTAAGCCTAGACTCTACTATTGTTTGTGATGTGGTTGGAATCCTGACTCCTTTTTACCGTGGACTGTACCATTGTTTGTCATGAGGCTGGAATCCTGACTTGTTTTTAGCCTGGACTGTACCATCGTTTACCATGAGATTGTATGTCTGTCTTTTGTGATCAGTGTTTTTCTAACTGTCATCTTCAGCATGTCTCTTGAGCTTTGTTTGCCTTGAGCTTTTTAATTCCCTGGTTTGAAAAGTTCAGAATGGCAAGGTGATGGCAACGAGAATGCCTGATTTTCAAAAGAAATGGTAGTACAGTGGTAGAACTCTCGCCTGCCATGCAAGAGGACCAGGGTTCGAATCCCACCCATTGCAACTGCAACTTGTTTTGATGATTGTTGATTTCAGCAGAATACACTTGGAAGGTAATCAAGATTCTGATTATTTGAGACATTTGTCTTTTCTGACAGACAGCTTCAGGTGTGTTTGTCATTTGGCTGTACTCTCTATAGATGGTTGGAATCCTGACTCCTTTTTAGCCTGGACTGTACCATTGTTTCTCATGAGGCTGGAATCCTGACTCCTTTTAAGACTGGATTCTACTATTGTTTACCATGAGGCTGAATTCCTGACTCCTTTCTACCCTGGACTTTACCATTGTTTGTCATGATGCTGGAATCCTGACTCCTTTTTACCCTGGACTGTACCATTGTTTGTCATGAGGCTGGAATCCTGACTTGTTTTTACCCTGGACTGTACTACTGTTTGTCATGAGGCTGAATTCCTGACTCAGCTGTTACCCTGGACTTTACCATTGTCTGTATCTATAGATGGTTGGAATCCTGACTCCTTTTAAGCCCTGGACTGTACAATTGTTTGTCATTTGGCTGGAATCCTGACTCCTTTTAACCACTTGACTATACCATTGTTTGTCATGAGGCTGAATCCCGAGTTGATTTTATCCTGGACTGTACCATTGTTTGTCATGATGCTGGAATCCTGACTCCTTTTTACCCTGGACTGTACCATTGTTTGTCATGAGGCTGGAATCCTGAGTTGTTTTTATCCTGGACTGTACCATTGTTTGTCATGAGGCTGGAATCCTGACTTGTTTTTACCCTGGACTGTACCATTGTTTGCCATGTGGATGGAATCCTGACTCCTTTTAGCCTGGACTGTACCATCGTTTGCCATGAGATTGTATGTCTGTCTTTTGTGATCAGTGTTTTCTAACTGTCATCTTCAGCATGTCTTTGAGTTTTTGCCATGTGCTTTTAATTCCGTTTGAAAAGTTCAGAGGGGCAAGGTGATGGCAACGAGAATGCCTTTTTCAAAAGAAGTAGTACAGTGGTAGAACTCCGCCGCCATGCAAGAGGACAAGGGTTCGAATCCCACCCAGTGCAACTGCAACTTGTTTTGATGATTGTTGATTTCAGCAGAATATATTTGGAGGGTAATCAAGATTCTGATTATTTGAGACATTTGTCTTTCCTGAAAGACAGCTTCAGGTGTTTGTCATTTGACTGTACTCTCTATAGATGGTTGGAATCCTGACTCTTTTACCCTGGACTGTACCATTGTTTCTCATTAGGCTGGAATCCTGACTCCTTTTAAGACTGGATTCTACTATTGTTTACCATGAGGCTGAATTCCTGACTCCTTTCTACCCTGGACTTTACCATTGTTTGTCATGATGCTGGAATCCTGACTCCTTTTTACCCTGGACTGTACCATTGTTTGTCATGAGGCTGGAAACCTGACTTGTTTTTACCCTGGACTTACCACTGTTTGTCATGAGGCTGGAATCCTGACTTGTTTTTACCCTGGACTGTACCATGTTTGTCATGGGCTGGAATCCTGACTGAAGCTGATAGACAGGTTTAGGTGTTTTTCTCTTTTGCCTGTACTCTCTATAGATGGTTGGAATCCTGACTCCTTTTAAGCCTAGACTCTACTATTGTTTGTGATGTGGTTGGAATCCTCACTCCTTTTTACCCTGGACTGTACCATTGTTTGTCATGAGGCTAGAATCCCGAGTTGTTTTTATCCTGGACTGTACCATTGTTTGTCATGATGCTGGAATCCTGACTCCTTTTTACCCTGGACTGTACCATTGTTTGTCATGAGGCTGGAATCCTGAGTTGTTTTTATCCTGGACTGTACCATTGTTTGTCATGATGCTGGAATCCTGACTTGTTTTTAGCCTGGACTGTACCATTGTTTACCATGTGGATGGAATCCTGACTCCTTTTTAGCCTGGACTGTACCATCGTTTGCCATGAGATTGTATGTCTGTCTTTTGTGATCAGTGTTTTTCTAACTGTCATCTTCAGCATGTCTCTTGAGCTTTGTTTGCCATGTGCTTTTTAATTCCCTGGTTTGAAAAGTTCAGAGGGGCAAGGTGATGGCAACGAGAATGCCTGATTTTTCAAAAGAAATGGTAGTACAGTGGTAGAACTCTCGCCTGCCATGCAAGAGGACCAGGGATCCCAACCAGTGCAACTGCAACTTGTTTTGATGATTGTTGATTTCAGCAGAATATATTTGGAAGGTAATCAAGATTCTGATTATTTGAGACATTTGTCTTTCCTGAAAGACAGCTTCAGGTGTGTTTGTCATTTGACTGTACTCTCTATAGATGGTTGGAATCCTGACTCCTTTTTAGCCTGGACTGTACCATTGTTTCTCATGAGGCTGGAATCCTGACTCCTTTTAAGACTGGATTCTACTATTGTTTACCATGAGGCTGGATTCCTGACTCCTTTCTACCCTGGACTTTACCATTGTTTGTCATGATGCTGGAATCCTGACTCCTTTTTACCCTGGACTGTACCATTGTTTGTCATGATGCTGGAATCCTGACTCCTTTTACCCTGGACTGTACCATTGTTTGTCATGAGGCTGGAATCCTGACTTGTTTTTACCCTGGACTGTAGCATTGTTTACCATGTTGTTGGAATCCTGACTGAAGCTGATAGACAGCTTCAGGTGTTTTGTCATTTGACTGTACTCTTATAGATGGTTGGAATCCTACTCTTTTTAGCCTGGACTGTACCATTGTTTCTCATGAGGCTGGAATCCTGACTCCTTTTAAGACTGGATTCTACTATTGTTTACCATGAGGCTGAATTCCTGACTCCTTTCTACCCTGGACTTTACCATTGTTTGTCATGATGCTGGAATCCTGACTCCTTTTACCCTGGACTGTACCATTGTTTGTCATGAGGCTGGAAACCTGACTTGTTTTTACCCCTGGACTGTACCACTGTTTGTCATGAGGCTGGAATCCTGACTTGTTTTTACCCTGGACTGTACCACTGTTTGTCATGAGGCTGGAATCCTGACTTGTTTTTACCCTGGACTGTAGCATTGTTTGTCATGAGACTGGAATCCTGAGTTGTTTTTATCCTGGACTGTACCATTGTTTGTCATGATGCTGGAATCCTGACTTGTTTTTAGCCTGGACTCTACCATTGCTTGCCATGTGGTTGGATCCTGACTCCTTTTTAGCCTGGACTGTACCATTGTTTGCTATGAGATTGGAATATTAAATCCTATAAAGCCTGGATTCCACGATTGTATGCTATGAGATTGTGTGTCTATGTCTATTGTGATCAGTGGTTGTCAAACTGACTTTGTTTTGCTCTTCAACATGTCCTGGGCTCTGCCATTGTTTGCCATGAGGTTGGAATACTGAATCCTATGGTGACTGGACTGTACCATTTTTTCATGAGATTGGAAAATAAATCCTACAAAGCCTGACTCCACTATTGTATGCCATGAGATTGTGTGTCTATGTATTTTGTGATCAACGGTTGTCAAACTGGTTTTGTTTGCTCTTCAACATCTCCTGGTCTCTACCATATTTTGCCATGAGATTGGAATACTGACTCCCTATGGTGCCTGGACTGTACCATTATTTGCCATGAAATTGTGTGTCTGTGCCATTTGTGACAAGTAGTTGTCAAACTGGCTTTGTTTTTGCTTCTTCAACATGTCCTGGACTCTTCCATTGTTTGCCATGAGATTGGAATACTGATTCCAATGGAGCCTGGACTGTACCATTTTTGCCATGAGATTGAAATACTTAATCATATAAAGCCTGTACTCCACCATTGTATGCCATGACATTCTGTGTCACAGTTTTTTGTGACCAGTGGTTGTCTAACTGGCTCTGTTTTAGCTCTTCAACATGTTCTGACTCTACCATTGTTTGCCATGAGATTGGAATCCTGATTCCTATGGAGCCTGGACTGTACCATTTTTGCCATGAGATTGTGTGTCAGTGTTTTTGTGACCAGTGGTTGTCTAACTGGCTTTGTTTTGCTCTTCAACATGTCCTGGACTCTACCATTGTTTGCCATGAGATTGGAAACCTGTGTCCTATGGAGTTTGGACTGTACCATTGTTTGCTATGAGATTGGAATATTAAATCCTATAAAGCCTGATTCCACGATTGTATGCCATGAGATTGTGTGTCTATGTCTATTGTGATCAGTGGTTGTCAAACTGACTTTGTTTTGCTCTTCAACATGTCCTGGGCTCTGCCATTGTTTGCCATGAGGTTGGAATACTGAATCCTATGGTGACTGGACTGTACCATTTTTTCATGAGATTGGAAAATAAATCCTACAAAGCCTGGACTCCACCATTGTATGCCATGAGACTGTGCGTCTGTGTCTTTTGTAATCAGTGGTTGACTACCTGGCTTTGAATTGCTCTTCAACATATCCTGGAGTCTACCATTGTTTGCCATGAGATTGGAATCCTGACTGCTATGTGCTTGGACTGTACCATTTTTGCCATGGGATTGAAATAGTTAATCCTATAAAGCCTGTACACCACAATTGTATGCTATGAGATTGTGTGTCTGTGTCTTTGTGATCAGTAGTTGTCTTACTGGCATTGTTTTGCTAATCAGCATGTCCTGGACTGTTTCATTGTTTGCCATGAGATTGGAATACTAAATCCTTTGGAGCCTGGACTGTACCATTGTTTGCCATGAGATTGTGTGTCTCTGTGTTTTGAGACCAGTGGTTGTCTAACTGGCTTTGTTTTGCTCTTCAACATGTCCTGGACTCTTCAATTGTTTGCCCTGAGATTGGAATACTGATTACAATGGAGCCTGGACTGTTTTATTGTTTGCCATGAGATTGGAATACTTAATCCTATAAAGCCTGTACTCCACCATTGTATGCCATGAGATTGTGTGTCTGTGATTTTGTGACCAGTGGTTGTCTAATTGGCTTTGTTTTGCTCTTCAACATGTATTCTTGATTTTCTATTGCCATATACTTTTCAATTCTCTATTTGAGAAGTTCAGAAAGGCTAGGTTATGTCAACGAGAATGCTTGTTTTCAAAGGAATTGGTGGTCCAGTGGTAGAATTCTCGCCTGCCACGTGCACGGCCCGGATTCGATTCCCCGGTTGTGTAAGAGGAAGTTGTATTGATGATTGTTGATTTCAGCAAAATATGCCTGGCAGGTAATCACGTTCCAGGTTTTTTGAGATGTTTTTCTATCCTGACAGACATCTTTAGGTGTTGCTATCATCTGGCCGTACTCCCTTTAGATGGCTCATTTAGGTAACTGCATTGGGGTGTTTACTGGGTGTCAGGATCTGAACACATGCTCTAAGTGTAATCTTCTGTATTGTGAGGCTTAATGTTGGAGCATGAAGCCTGGACTCTACCATTGTTTGCCATGAGATTGGAATCCTGACTCCTATGGAGCTTGGACTGTACCATTTTTGCCATGAGATTGAAATACATAATCTTATCAAGCATGGACAGCACTATTGTATGCCATGAAATTGTTTTTCTTTGTTTTTTTGTGACCAGTGGTTGTCTAACTGGCTTTGTTTTGCTCTTTAACATATCCTGGACTATACCATTCTTTGCCATGAGATTGATATCCTGACTCCTATGGAGCTTGGACTGTACCATTTTTGACATCAGATTGAATTACTTAATCCTGTAAAGCCTGTACCCACCATTGTATGCCATGAGATTGTGTGTCTGTGTCTTTTTGTGATCAGTGGTAGTCTTACTGGCTTTGTTTTGCTCTTCAGCATGTCCTGGGCTGTTTCATTGTTTGCCATGAGATTGGAATCCTGACTCCTATGGAGCCTGGACTGTACCATTTTTGCCATGAGATTGAAAAAGTAATCCTTTAAAGCCTGTACTCCACTATTGTATGCCATGAGATTGTGTGTCTGTGTCTTTTGTGATCAATGGTAGTCTTACTGGCTTTGTTTTGCTCTTCAGCATGTCCTGGACTGCTTCATTGTTTGCCATGAGATTGGAATACTAAATCCGATGGAGCCTGGACTGTACCATTGTTTGCCATGAGATTGTGTGTCTATGTCTATTGTGATCAGTGGTTGTCAAACTGGCTTTGTTTTTGCTCTTCAACATGTCCTGGGCTTTGCCTTTGTTTGCCATGAGGTTGGAATACTGACTCCTATGGTGACTGGACTGTACCATTTTTGCCATGAGATTGAAATACTTAATCATATAAAGCCTGTACTCCACCATTGTATGCCATGAGATTGTGTGTCTGTGTCTTTTGTGATCAGTGGTAGTCTTACTGGCTTTGTTTTGCTCTTCAGCATGTTCTGGACTCTACCATTGCTTGCAATGAGATTGGAATCCTGATTCCTATGGAGCCTGGACTGTACCATTTTTGCCATGAGATTGAAATACTTAATCATATAAAGCCTGTACTCCACCATTGTATGCCATGAGATTGTGTGTCTGTGTCTTTTGTGATCAGTGGTAGTCTTACTGGCTTTGTTTTGCTCTTCAGCATGTCGTGGACTGTTTCATTGTTTGCTTTGAGATTGGAATACTAAATCCTATTGAGCCTGTACTGTTCCATTGTATGCCATGATGTTGTTTGTCTCTGTGTTTTGTGACCAGTGGTTGTCTAACTGGCTCTGTTTTGCTCTTCAACATATCCTGGAGTCTACCATTGTTTGCCATGAGATTGGAACCCTGACTGCTATGTGCTTGGACTGTACCATTTTTGCCATGAGATTGAAATACTTAATCATATAAAGCCTGTACTCCACCATTGTATGCCATGAGATTGTGTGTCTGTGTCTTTTGTGATCAGTGGTAATCTTACTGGCTTTGTTTTGCTCTTCAGCATGTCGTGGACTGTTTCATTGTTTGCTTTGAGATTGGAATACTAAATCCTATTGAGCCTGTACTGTTCCATTGTATGCCATGATGTTGTTTGTCTCTGTGTTTTGTGACCAGTGGTTGTCTAACTGGCTCTGTTTTGCTCTTCAACATATCCTGAGTCTACCATTGTTTGCCATGAGATTGGAACCCTGACTGCTATGTGCTTGGACTGTACCATTTTTTGCCATGAGATTGAAATACTTAATCCTATAAAGCCTGGATTCTACCATTGTATGCCATGAGATTGTGTGTCTGTGTCTTTTGTTATCAGTGGTTGACTCCTGGCTTTGCATTGCTCTTCAACATATCCTGGAGTCTACCATTGTTTGCCATGAGATTGGAATCCTGACTGCTATGTGCTTGGACTATACCATTTTTGCCTTGAGATTGAAATACCTAATCCTATAAAGCCTGTACTCCACCATTGCATGGCATGAGATTGTGTATCTGTGTCGTTTTTCTCTTTTGCCTGTACTCTCTATAGATGGTTGGAATCCTGACTCCTTTTAAGCCTAGACTCTACTATTGTTTGTGATGTGGTTGGAATCCTCACTCCTTTTTACCCTGGACTGTACCATTGTTTGTCATGAGGCTAGAATCCCGAGTTGTTTTTATCCTGGACTGTACCATTGTTTGTCATGATGCTGGAATCCTGACTCCTTTTTACCCTGGACTGTACCAATGTTTGTCATGAGGCTGGAATCCTGAGTTGTTTTTATCCTGGACTGTACCATTGTTTGTCATGATGCTGGAATCCTGACTCCTTTTTACCCTGGACTGTACCATTGTTTGTCATGAGGCTGGAATCCTGAGTTGTTTTTATCCTGGACTGTACCATTGTTTGTCATGATGCTGGAATCCTGACTCCTTTTAAGACTGGATTCTACTATTGTTTACCATGAGGCTGAATTCTGACTCCTTTCTACCCTGGACTTTACCATTGTTTGTCATGATGCTGGAATCCTGACTCCTTTTACCCTGGACTCTACTATTGTTTGTGATGTGGTTGGAATCCTTACTCCTTTTTACCCTGTACTGTACCATTGTTTGTCATGAGGCTAGAATCCCGAGTTGTTTTTATCCTGGACTGTACCATTGTTTGTCATGATGCTGGAATCCTGACTTGTTTTTAGCCTGGACTCTACCATTGCTTGCCATGTGGTTGGAATCCTGACTCCTTTTTACCCTGGACTGTACCATTGTTTATCATGAGGCTGGAATCCTGAGTTGTTTTTATCCTGGACTGTACCATTGTTTGTCATGATGCTGATATCCTGACTTGTTTTTAGCCTGGACTGTAGCATTGTTTACCATGTTGTTGGAATCCTGACTGAAGCTGATAGACAGGTTTAGGTGTTTTTCTCTTTGCCTGTACTCTCATAGATGGTTGGAATCCTGACTCCTTTTTACCCAGGACTGTACCATTGTTTGTCATGAGGCTAGAATCCCGAGTTGTTTTTATCCTGGACTGTACCATTGTTTGTCATGAGGTTGGAATCCTGACTCCTTTTAAGACTGGATTCTACTATTGTTTACCATGAGGCTGAATTCCTGACTCCTTTCTACCCTGGACTTTACCATTGTTTGTCATGATGCTGGAATCCTGACTCCTTTTTATCCAGGACTGTACCATTGTTTGTCATGAGGCTGGAAACCTGACTTGTTTTTACCCTGGACTGTACCATTGTTTGTCATGAGGCTGGAAACCTGACTTGTTTTTACCCTGGACTGTACCACTGTTTGTCATCAGGCTGGAATCCTGACTTGTTTTTACCCTGGCCTGTAGCATTGTTTACCATGTTGTTGGAATCCTGACTGAAGCTGATAGACAGGTTTAGGTGTTTTTCTCTTTTGCCTGTACTCTATAGATGGTTGGGATCCTGACTCCTTTAAGCCTAGACTCTACTATTGTTTGTGATGTGGTTGGAATCCTGACTCCTTTTTTACCCTGGACTGTACCATTGTTTGTCATGAGGCTGGAATCCTGACTCGTTTTTACCCTGGACTGTACCATTGCTTGTCATGTGGTTGGAATCCTGACTCCTTTTTTAGCCTGGACTGTACCATTGTTTACCATGTGGATGGAATCCTGACTCCTTTTTAGCCTGGACTGTACCATCGCTTGCCATGAGATTGTATGTCTGTCTTTGTGATCAGTGTTTTTCTAACTGTCATCTTCAGCATGTCTCTTGAGCTTTGTTTGCCATGTGCTTTTTAATTCCCTGGTTTGAAAAGTTCAGAGGGGCAAGGTGATGGCAACGAGAATGCCTGATTTTCCAAAAGAAATAGTAGTACAGTGGTAGAACTCTCGCCTGCCATGCAAGAGGACCAGCGTTCGAATCCCACCCAGTGCAACTGCAACTAGTTTTGATGATTGTTGATTTCAGCAGAATATACTTGGAAGGTAATCAAGATTCTGATTATTTGAGACATTTGTCTTTCCTGAAAGACAGCTTCAGGTGTGTTTGTCATTTGGCTGTACTTCTATAGATGGTTGGAATCCTGACTCCTTTTAAGCCTGGACTGTACCATTGTTTCTCATGAGGCTGGAATCCTGACTCCTTTTAAGACTGGATTCTACTATTGTTTACCATGAGGCTGAATTCTGACTCCTTTTACCCTGGACTTTACCATTGTTTGTCATGATGCTGGAATCCTGACTCGTTTTTACCCT
This sequence comes from Chromobotia macracanthus, assembly GCA_036877525.1. Lineage (NCBI taxonomy): Eukaryota > Metazoa > Chordata > Actinopteri > Cypriniformes > Botiidae > Chromobotia > Chromobotia macracanthus. The sequence goes on along the minus strand of JAZGTH010000247.1, from coordinate 6,104 downwards.
GGACTGTACCATTGTTTGTCATGAGGCTGGAAACCTGACTTGTTTTTACCCTGGACTGTACCACTGTTTGTCATGAGGCTGGAATCCTGACTTGTTTTTACCCTGGACTGTAGCATTGTTTACCATGTTGTTGGAATCCTGACTGAAGCTGATAGACAGGTTTAGGTGTTTTTCTTTGCCTGTACTCTATAGATGGTTGGAATCCTGACTTTTTCTAATGTTGTGGGAGAATCCTGAGTTGTTTTACCCGAGTATTGTTTGTCATGAGGCTGGAATCCGACTTCTGGATTGTACTTGTTACTGGTGGATTCCGACTCCTTTTAAGCCTAGACTCTACTATTGTTTGTGATGTGGTTGGAATCCTCTACCCTTTTTACCCTGGACTGTACCATTGTTTGTCATGAGGCTAGAATCCTGAGTTGTTTTTATCCTGGACTGTACCATTGTTTGTCATGATGCTGGAATCCTGACTCCTTTTTACCCTGACTGTACCATTGTAGTTTATCCGAGTCAGTACCGTGGATGGAATCCTGACTCCTTTTTAGCCTGGACTGTACCATCGTTTGCCATGAGATTGTATGTCTGTCTTTGTGATCAGTGTTTTTCTAACTGTCATCTTCAGGATGTCTCTTGAGCTTTGTTTGCCATGTGCTTTTAATTCCCTGGTTTGAAAAGTTCAGAGGGGCAAGGTGATGCAACAAGAATGCCTGATTTTTCAAAAGAAATGGTAGTACAGTGGTAGAACTCTCGCCTGCCATGCAAGAGGACCAGGTTCAATCCCACCCAGTGCAACTGCAACTAGTTTTGATGATTGTTGATTTCAGCAGAATATACTTGGAAGGTAATCAAGATTCTGATTATTTGAGACATTTGTCTTTCCTGAAAGACAGCTTCAGGTGTGTTTGTCATTTGGCTGTACTTCTATAGATGGTTGGAATCCTGACTCCTTTTAGCCTGGACTGTACCATTGTTTCTCATGAGGCTGGAATCCTGACTCCTTTTAAGACTGGATTCTACTATTGTTTACCATGAGGCTGAATTCCTGACTCCTTTCTACCCTGGACTTACATTGTTTGTCATGATGCTGGAATCCCGATTTTTTTACCCTGGACTGTACCATTGTTTGTCATGATGCTGGAATCCTGACTCTTTTTACCCTGGACTGTACCATTGTTTGTCATGAGGCTGGAATCCTGACTTGTTTTTACCCTGGACTGTACCACTGTTTGTCATGAGGCTGGAATCCTGACTTGTTTTTTACCCTGGACTGTAGCATTGTTTACCATGTTGTTGGAATCCTGACTGAAGCTGATAGACAGGTTTAGGTGTTTTTCTTTTGCCTGTACTCTATAGATGGTTGGAATCCTGACTCCTTTTAAGCCTAGACTCTACTATTGTTTGTGATGTGGTTGGAATCCTGACTCCTTTTACCCTGGACTGTACCATTGTTTGTCATGAGGCTGGAATCCTGACTTGTTTTTAGCCTGGACTCTACCATGTTTTGCCATGGTTGGAATCCTGACTCCTTTTTAGCCTGGACTGTACCATTGTTTACCATGTGGATGGAATCCTGACTCCTTTTTAGCCTGGACTGTACCATCGCTTGCCTATGAGATTGTATGTCTGTCTTTTGTGATCAGTGTTTTTCTAACTGTCATCTTCAGCATGTCTCTTGAGCTTTGTTTGCCATGTGCTTTTTAATTCCCTGGTTTGAAAAGTTCAGAGGGGCAAGGTGATGGCAACGAGAATGCCTGATTTTTCAAAAGAAATGGTAGTACAGTGGTAGAACTCTCGCCTGCCATGCAAGAGGACCAGGGTTCGAATCCCACCCAGTGCAACTGCAACTTGTTTTGATGATTGTTGATTTCAGCAGAATATACTTGGAAGGTAATCAAGATTCTGATTATTTGAGAAATTTGTCTTTCCTGACAGACAGCTTCAGGTGTGTTTGTCATTTGGCTGTACTCTCTATAGATGGTTGGAATCCTGACTCCTTTTTAGCCTGGACTGTACCATTGTTTCTCATGAGGCTGGAATCCTAACTCCTTTTAAGACTGGATTCTACTATTGTTTACCATGAGGCTGAATTCCTGACTCCTTTCTACCCTGGACTTTACCATTGTTTGTCTGATGCTGGAATCCTGACCCTTTACCCTGAGTACCATTGTTTCCGAGGCGAACCACTTTAAGACTGGATCTACTATTGTTTACCAGAGGTGAATTCGACTCTTTCTACCCTGGACTTTACCATTGTTTGTCATGATGCTGGAATCCTGACTCCTTTTTACCCTGGACTGTACCATTGTTTGTCATGAGGCTGGAAACCTGACTTGTTTTTACCCTGGACTGTACCACTGTTTGTCATGAGGCTGGAATCCTGACTTGTTTTTACCCTGGACTGTAGCATTGTTTACCATGTTGTTGGAATCCTGACTGAAGCTGATAGACAGGTTTAGGTGTTTTTCTCTTTTGCCTGTACTCTCTATAGATGGTTGGAATCCTGACTCCTTTAAGCCTAGACTCTACTATTGTTTGTGATGTGGTTGGAATCCTCACTCCTTTTACCCTGGACTGTACCATTGTTTGTCATGAGGCTGGAATCCTGACTTGTTTTTAGCCTGGACTCTACCATTGCTTGCCATGTGGTTGGAATCCTGACTCCTTTTTTGCCTGACTGTACCATTGTTTACCATGTGGATGGAATCCTGACTCCTTTTTAGCCTGGACTGTACCATCGCTTGCCATGAGATTGTATGTCTGTCTTTTGTGATCAGTGTTTTTCTAACTGTCATCTTCAGCATGTCTCTTGAGCTTTGTTTGCCATGTGCTTTTTAATTCCCTGGTTTGAAAAGTTCAGAGGGGCAAGGTGATGGCAACGAGAATGCCTGATTTTTCAAAAGAAATGGTAGTACAGTGGTAGAACTCTCGCCTGCCATGCAAGAGGACCAGGGTTCGAATCCCACCCAGTGCAACTGCAACTAGTTTTGATGATTGTTGATTTCAGCAGAATATACTTGGAAGGTAATCAAGATTCTGATTATTTGAGACATTTGTCTTTCCTGAAAGACAGCTTCAGGTGTGTTTGTCATTTGGCTGTACTCTATAGATGGTTGGAATCCTGACTCCCTTTTAGCCTGGACTGTACCATTGTTTCTCATGAGGCTGGAATCCTGACTCCTTTTAAGACTGGATTCTACTATTGTTCACCATGAGGCTGAATTCCTGACTCCTTTCTACCCTGGACTTTACCATTGTTTGTCATGATGCTGGAATCCTGACTCTTTATGGACTGTACCATTGTTTGTCATGAGGCGAATCCTGACTCTTTTTACCCTGGACTGTACCATTGTTTGTCATGAGGCTGGAAACCTGACTTGTTTTTACCCTGGACTGTACCACTGTTTGTCATGAGGCTGGAATCCTGACTCCTTTTTAAGTGACACATGTTTACCAGAGGCTGAATTCTGACTCCTTTCTACCCTGGACTTTACCATTGTTTGCAGATGCTGGAATCCGACTCCTTTTTACCCTGGACTGTACCATTGTTTGTCATGAGGCTGGAATCCTGACTTGTTTTTACCCTGGACTGTAGCATTGTTTACCATGTTGTTGGAATCCTGACTGAAGCTGATAGACAGGTTTAGGTGTTTTTCTCTTTGCCTGTACTCTCTATAGATGGTTGGAATCCTGACTCCTTTTAAGCCTAGACTCTACCATTGTTTGTGATGTGGTTGGAATCCTACTCCTTTTTACCCTGGACTGTACCATTGTTTCTCATGAGGCTGGAATCCTGACTTTAGCTGGATTGTCGAGGCTGGATCGACTCTTTCTACCCTGGACTTTACCATTGTTTGTCATGATGCTGGAATCCTGACTCCTTTTTTACCCTGGACTGTACCATTGTTTGTCATGAGGCTGGAATCCTGACTTGTTTTAGCCGGACTCTACTATGTTACCGGGGAACCGACCTACCCTGGACTGTACCATTGTTTGTCATGATGCTGGAATCCTGACTCCTTTTTACCCTGGACTGTACCATTGTTTGTCATGAGGCTGGAATCCTGACTCCTTTTAAGACTGGACTGTACCATTGTTTACCATGAGGTTGAATTCCTGACTCTTTCTACCCTGGACTTACCATTGTTTGTCATGATGCTGTATCTTGCATGTCTCTTGAGCTTTGTTTGCCATGTGCTTTTTAATTCCCTGGTTTGAAAAGTTCAGAGGGGCAAGGTGATGGCAACGAGAATGCCTGATTTTTTCAAAAGAAATGGTAGTACAGTGGTAGAACTCCCGCCTGCCATGCAAGAGGACCAGGGTTCGAATCCCACCCAGTGCAACTGCAACTTGTTTTGATGATTGTTGATTTCAGCAGAATATACTTGGAAGGTAATCAAGATTCTGATTATTTGAGACATTTGTCTTTCCTGAAAGACAGCTTCAGGTGTGTTTGTCATTTGGCTGTACTTCTATAGATGGTTGGAATCCTGACTCCTTTTTAGCCTGGACTGTACCATTGTTTCTCATGAGGCTGGAATCCTGACTCCTTTTAAGACTGGATTCTACTATTGTTTACCATGAGGCTGAATTCCTGACTCCTTTCTACCCTGGACTTTACCATTGTTTGTCATGATGTGAATCCTACTCTTTACCCGGATGTAATTGTTTCTGAGGTGGAATCGACTTAAGATGGATCTACTATTGTTTACCAGAGGCTGAATTCGACTCTTTTCTACCCTGGACTTTACCATTGTTTGTCATGATGCTGGAATCCTGACTCCTTTTTACCCTGGACTGTACCATTGTTTGTCATGAGGCTGGAAACCTGACTTGTTTTTACCCTGGACTGTACCACTGTTTGTCATGAGGCTGGAATCCTGACTTGTTTTTACCCTGGACTGTAGCATTGTTGTCATGAGGCTGGAATCCTGACTTGTTTTTACCCTGGACTGTAGCATTGTTTACCATGTTGTTGGAATCCTGACTGAAGCTGATAGACAGGTTTAGGTGTTTTTCTCCTTTGCCTGTACTCTATAGATGGTTGGAATCCTGACTCCTATTAAGCCTAGACTCTACTATTGTTTGTGATGTGGTTGGAATCCTGACTCCTTTTTACCCTGGACTGTACCATTGTTTGTCATGAGGCTGGAATCCTGACTTGTTTTTAGCCTGGACTCTACCATTGCTTGCCATGTGGTTGGAATCCTGACTCCTTTTTTGCCTGGACTGTACCATTGTTTACCATGTGGATGGAATCCTGACTCCTTTTTAGCCTGGACTGTACCATCGCTTGCCATGAGATTGTATGTCTGTCTTTTGTGATCAGTGTTTTTCTAACTGTCATCTTCAGCATGTCTCTTGAGCTTTGTTTGCCATGTGCTTTTTAATTCCTGGTTTGAAAAGTTCAGAGGGGCAAGGTGATGGCAACGAGAATGCCTGATTTTTCAAAAGAAATAGTAGTACAGTGGTAGAACTCTCGCCTGCCATGCAAGAGGACCAGGGTTCGAATCCCACCCAGTGCAACTGCAACTAGTTTTGATGATTGTTGATTTCAGCAGAATATACTTGGAAGGTAATCAAGATTCTGATTATTTGAGACATTTGTCTTTCCTGAAAGACAGCTTCAGGTGTGTTTGTCATTTGGCTGTACTCCTCTATAGATGGTTGGAATCCTGACTCTTTTAGCCTGGACTGTACCATTGTTTCTCATGAGGCTGGAATCCTGACTCCTTTTAAGACTGGATTCTACTATTGTTTACTATGAGGCTGAATTCCTGACTCCTTTCTACCCTGGACTTTACCATTGTTTGTCATGATGCTGGAATCCTGACTCCTTTTTACCCTGGACTGTACCATTGTTTGTCATGAGGCTGGAACCTGACTTGTTTTTACCCTGGACTTTACCATTGTTTGTCATGAGGCTGGAATCCTGACTCCTTTTACCCTGGACTGTACCATTGTTTGCCAGAGGCTGAAACCTGACTTGTTTTTACCCTGGACTGTACCACTGTTTGTCATGAGGCTGGAATCCTGACTTGTTTTTACCCTGGACTGTAGCATTGTTTACCATGTTGTTGGAATCCTGACTCCTTTTAAGACTGGAT